>BMAO01001156.1:0-20721 GCA_019973975.1 Trichonephila clavata
GATGAACTTTCCTATTTAGGAATGTTTTTAACATTTTCTATTTAGGAATTTTTTAACATTTTCTGCATGTGTGCTTTAAAAGTTTAATTTATATACAAATTTATAATTATGTTGCTTAGATTTTTTTTTTTTTTGCCTGTTATTGATGAAATGCATATAAAAATATCTAAATTCTGTGAAGCGACTGAATGAAAAATTGAAAGTATACTTATTTTATACTTGACCGAAAGTTATGAATTGACTAAAGAATACAAATTACTACTCCTTGAAGCTCACAATTTAAAATTTTAATCTAATTATTGTAATGCAATTATTATTATTTTTTAACTAACAAAAAATCGAATCGATTTTATATTTAAAGTACGATTTTACCGTTAAACCTTTGGAACAATCAGTAACCAAATCTTGTTTTCTAATTAAATTAGCAGAAACTTATTTTTTCAATTAATTTTCTCCAATTCTAAGCTGTACCCCCAATTCTCAGGCCGTTTTTGTGGAAAAAAATGAAAAATAGTGTAAAATATGTTATTGAGATATATGATATATTTACGAAATAAAAAGTGGCTGCGGTAGCCTAATGGTTATGTAACAGAATCGTGGCTGCCGTATCCTGCGTTCTAGCTTAGTACAGCTCAAGACCCGCCATATAGGGGAGCTTAATCTGTCTAGAACTCAGATGTCCTCCTGTTGGTGTGATGTGGCAGTCAGGAAAGGGGGTGGTAGCTCAGGTGTCATCCTCGTCACTTGATCATAGTTCAAAATTACGAGGTCTGTCACCAAAAGCCCTCGAGAATAGCTGATCAGTACGACGTTAATATTCACTTAACGAAATAAAAAAAATTAAAGTTGAATTAATAAGAAATGAGTAATTAATTTATTATTTATTAAAAACTTTTAAAAAAACGAGAACCAGTAACTTTTCTATCCGACAGTATCTTGTCCATCCCCCCCCCCCGGTGAATTTTTCAGTCTTCGATTCTAAGCAGCACCCAATTTTTAGTAGCATAAGGGAAGTAGTGCGACTTAGATTCGAATAAATATAGCAATATCGTGATTTTAAAGTTTTTGTATCTTTAAGTTTGCCCTTTTTTCTATTAAAAATTACTGTCTCTGACATTTTCTATCATTGAATCATTTTCAATAACCTGTTCTTGACTAAATGTTTAGTATAATAGTGATTTCTGTGTATAATAGTGAGTCTGTGTGTGATTTCTTTTTGCGGAATACATTTTGCACATATCAAATTTAGAATCAAAATTTATTCAAAATATGTCCATTTTAGTTAAATATATGATAAAATTTTTAAGTAGTACATTTTTTATATAACTTTTTTATGAAAAAAGAAATATGTGAGGCATTACCGTATGAACAGATATTTGCTGCTCATTGGAGTTTTTCTTTTAGTACTATAGTTAAGATATTGATTTTTATTACTAGTTTGTTTTTAAATTATAAAACAAAGCATTCACACACATACACACACAACACAGATTTGCTGAATAATCTTTAAAAAAATTAGTTTTTTAAAAAAATTAAAACTTAATTTTCTAAATATTTAAACGGTGTTTTAATTTTTTACATCAAATATATATAATTTTCAATTTTGGAAGACTTTTAAAATGAATGATTTATTTTATAAACGAAGTGAAAATGTAATTGTAATAATTAATAATGTTTGCTTTTTTAATCTCGCAATTGCGAATCGAATTGTCCGATTTTCAAATGTTAAGAAGTTTTACATTTCTTAACTTTTCCATTATTCATTTGCTCAGAGAAGTTGATAATCAGTTATGAACTTTTTATACCTTGGGGGGGGATGTTTCTATCCACTAGAAAACTTGTCGATCTAATTATTACAAAGCTATTTTACCATAAATTATTGTTTTAAGACATTCTGTTACTCAGTATATAATTACTATGTGATAAATTACTTTGTTTAATTGCAGCTTTATTATCCAAAAAAAAAAACGTTTAGCATCCTTCCAAAGGCAACTCGTCATGTCATGATGTCAATATCTCATGGGAATTTCACTTCGGATGGGACCAGAAAACACTTGTTGGTCGGATCTTTAGGAAAGAAAAATACAAAAAAGGGGAGAAAAGGGAAACTTTTATTGCTGTGGGGGTACTGAAACAGATAAGAGGGGAAGAAGTGGTAGGGAGATGTGTGAGGGGGGGGGTCTCAACTTTCCGTGCTTTTTGAGGTCTTCTATTTGGACGGTGTTGAATAATCATTCTGACTGAAGTAAAATACGTTGCTCGTCTCAGTCACTTTTGAAATTTAGAGTAGAAACCTTTATACTTCTTATACGACTTATTTCACAACTCATCAACTCACATGGATGTTTTATTGCTATTTATAAATTATATAAAAGTGCATATTATTAGAACATGTAAGAACAATCATTATTTAACATAGAAATTTACTTCTTACTTTGTAGAATCGGTGAATAAATAAGAATTATTCGACAAGAAATGTTTTATATATCAGTGAAAAAAGAAACCGACATTTTTTACTATTTTGATCTTTTTTTGATTGATGATTGTTATGCATCTTCCAAAACTAATAAGATTGGAAATTTTTGACACATGTTAGGAATATTATTTTTTTGTGAGAGAAGGGGATAAAAGAATAAAAACAAATTCGCCCCAAAAGACACCATACTCACCAATTACATAGAATTTATTTTTACATGGAATTCATAGCAAATTATGAAGATTTATTTGTAAATTATATGCCAGCTTAATTCTGGAAAATACAACATATAATTTTTTATGGTACTATATTTATTGGATAAGAGTAAAATTGCTTAATACTATTAGTCCACTTTTAATACAACAGTTTGAAACATGAAACTTAATTTTTCACAACTGTATATCTACCTTTTCTTCTGTTTCGTTCTCCTCAGCATTCATATAGTGCAGTGGTCTTCAAACTGTGTTTCACGGAACCCTGGGGCTCTCAAGGTTACCCAAGTCACAATAAACAATCGAAAAAAGGAGATTATAAATGTGTATGTAAAATGGATTGAAGTCTGTATAACTACAAGTATCTTTTATAAAAAGCTCATTTCGTCATTAAACTTTAAAATTCTATTTATACTCTGTTTGTAGTTCTATTTATAAATCTTTCGAGAGCTTAAATGCTCTTATGTTGGTTTGATGTGGTAGTTAGGAGAGGGGATATACTAGCTCAGGTGTCGTCCTCGTCACTTGACCATGGTTCAAAATTACTGTCTGCAGTGCCGGTATAGGCTCATTTCGATGCCGGGGAGTAGAAGATTCACAGATACTCTTTGCTCTGGAGAAGCCTAATTTATAACTAGAAAACCAGTTTAAGTCCAGCCTATCCGAGCCCTTCCCGGCCCAGGGCGCCCGCCCCAAGTGCCCAATGGATAAACCGACACTAACTGGTATTTTCTAACATTGAACATTTCAATTCCCTGGTCAAGTTTGACTAAATTTTTAATATAATAGATGCTGCGGTTTCTTTGCGCAATACATTTTACACATATCAAAGTCAGAATTAAAGTTAATTCGGAATATATCCATTTTAGTTAAATATGTAAATAACATTTTTAAGTAGTAAAATTATTCTAAAATTCTTTTAGTACTATAGTTAAAAAATTGATTCGGTCTAGTTTATTTTTAAATTAGAAAATAAAGTATTCACACAAAGTAGTAATCCACTAAATAATCTTTTAAAAACACTTTCTTTTAAAAAATAAATTTTCTAAATATGTAAACGGTGTTTTCATTAGTTCCCGACAAACACTGGTCCGAAGTCTCTAGGAAAGAAGAGAAAGGTACAAAAAAAAAAGGGGGAGGAGAGGGTAGGAAACTTTTATTGCTCTGGGGGTAATAAAACAGAAAAGATCTGAAGAAACTGCAGAGTGTGAGGGGGGAAGGGAGTCCTCTCTTTTGGTGATACTTTAAAAGTCTTCTGATGGGGTTTTGCGTAGAACAGGGATGGCCAACCCAAATGACCTTGCAGGTCACTTCGGAAAAGCATTAAAATTCAGTGGGCCACATATAAAAATATATATCTCTATGATAGATTTGCATTTATTACAAGCATTTATTGGAGTAAAAATTTAAAACAGAACGAATTATTATTGTTTTCGTTATTTTTATATGTATACAAACAAAGATATTATAATAATGAAAATGCAATGAATCAAATAATATTATTTAAATTTATTTGATTAGTGAGATATTTGCTTCTCAACTCTTTCACTGAGTTATTGCAATAAATCTCAATGCATATATTTGTACATCGTAATTGATGGTGCAGGTTTTCGTCCGATAAGTTTGATCGCAATTTTCTGTTAGATTAATTTCATTTTCAAGGGAAACAATAATACAAAACAAATTTTAAGACAATTCCTACTTTGAATGAATGAATACAAAGTATTTTATCAACGATTGAAAATTTCAACAAGATATATATAGATATATGTATAGGGAGAGAGTGAACTTATAGTAGGAATTGAAAAAAAGCATGGTTTGGTCTGAATTGTTGTAACAATGCGCACCCGGTTTGGCTAGTTTGGATGAAAAACTGGTTTTCGGCGCAAAATTTTGTCATTGTTTTGTTTTAGCATTTACAATGTTACAATAATGGAGACGAATCTAAGTTGGTGTCGAAAACCGGTAATTAATTTATTTAATTAATTGGTAATTAATAGATAGATATTTAAAAAAACTGTATTAGAATCAAGTGTCATCCACTACATAAAACAATACTATTATTTTGTTGCCAAATATGCGTAAAAATTAAATAATCTTATGGTTATCCAACGGTATCAATGTTAAATTTATGTTATTGTATATTTAAATCAATAATTGTATGTGATTTAAAAATTGTATTTTAATTTATATGTATATGTAGCATAAAATATATCATGCTTTTATCAATGTTGATATATTTCAGAATATGTACTGAGAAACGCTGGGGAAAGAAATTGTAATATTTTTTCTTTTGTTTGTACTTGCTTCATTTAAAAATTGTTTAAATATTTTTCAGATACACGTGATGCTATTGAACCGCTATTTATAATTAAAAGTAATGTAATGAAGTTATTATTTGAACATTTTGTTTGAAAAATATTTAATTATATTTTATAGGTAAGAATTGGTCTTAGAAGAAAATTGAGATAACTCTTTGTTGATTTTCTATGCGGACTCGAAATATTTCTTTTGAGAGGAAAGATTTTTTTACTTACTTAGATAACTAGAACCAAAAACGGAGAGCAATGTGCATACAATTTTCTCTTTTGAAACAATTAAATCTCTCCAGCAATGGCATTCAATAAATTACAAAAAAGCTATAAATTTATCTTTGGAGTTACCTTTCCGATTTTTTCGACATTTCGTAATTGTCCATAATTTTGGAGATATATTTCAAATAAGATCCATTACAAATTTATCAACTTCCATCCTCTCAAAAATTGACACATTTGTTGAGTATTGCAGAGTGCCACTGAGAATTGTGCCGCGTGCCACACGTGAAATAGTTTGCCAACCCCTTTTCTATCGCATGAATGTAAAATTGCATCATATTGTTTGTTCATTTATACACCATATTAAAACGTGAAATTAAGTTTTTCATTGCTTTAAATCCACCCATTCTTCCTTTGAAAATCATTTATTCAGAAAAAATTAAACAGTTTCGTTCTCTACATCATTTATCTAGAGCATTGATCTTCAAACTGCGTTCCACAGAACCTTGTAATTCCACGAGTCACAATAGAAAAAAATCGAAAAGAAAAATTATAAATGTGTATGCAAAACGGATTCAAGTTCTCATGAAATTCGTATAACCACAATTATCTAAAAATAATCTCATACATTAAAATTAAAAATTTTATTTATACATAACTTTGTTGTGAAAAACTTTTTTAAACTTTTATTGTTTTATAATGAAAATGAATTTTAAACTTTCTTTCTCTATCTATTAGATTATGAATATACTATTGTTTGCTATCCCGAGTTCCACAAAGTAATTTTATACTAGTTAGTGTAATATTCTGAAACCTTTTACATTTGTGGGGGGAAAACACCAATAATGAAGAACATGGAACAATTTATCGACATATCAAGAGATTCAATGCTAAAATTTAAATTTAAGCTAGAACACACCAAAATTTTAGGTTGCCAATTCTTGCAAAATACGCAGAATTTCTCATATAGCTGTGAACATTTTAATGCCATTCACAAAAATGTATTTAGTAAGTGAAGAATATTTCTCAACGCGAGTGTCTACAAAAACAAAATATAAAAACGAATTAAACGCGGAATATGAAATGCTACTGCACATAATTTCCAAGGGCCGACAGTTTGTGTAAAAAATGTGAACACATATCTCAGTTACTAAATATGATGCATGCGCAGGTGACATTTGGATCACAAATTAATATTATTAATGAATAAATAACAATAACATTACATCATAGAATTTTCTAATAAGAAATAAAATTTTAAAAATTTTCTTTTCATATAACATCAAAAATATGTTTATCTATATACTTTAAATATTATTTTAAGATATGTTCTTCTAAGTGTGGAATGGAATTCCCCAAAAACCAGTGCCAATTTACTCATTAGGTGGAGTAGGTGATTGCCTATGGGCCCCACTCTTTTTAAGGGTCCCAAAAATAAAATAAAAACAAAATATTTAGCTATTTTTTCCTGCAAGAATTAGTTTTTATTACAGATTCTAATAAATAATTAGTGTTTAGTTACATATTTTTTAATTCGCTGATTATCTGTTATTTTATTTGTGCAATGAAATATATTGCTAAAATGCTGTGTAATAAGATTATTAGGCTGCAGGGCCCCGAGAACTGAGCTGCCTAGGGGGTCTCCATGTCGTTTTATCCAACACTGCGGAAATCGAAAAGTTTGACCACTGATCTTTGTCCAAAAATAACTCTTCCATGGACAAGATTCACTGCTGTTTTACCCCCTCCCTCCCCTGAAAAAGAAAAAAGAACTAACAATTTTACGATTGTGACCCACCCCCCAATCCCCATTCCTTAGAGAGCGTCGGCTTTCGCTGAGGGGAGAATTTTGTTGAGAGGAGTACCCGAGAGAGACATTTATTGCCCATCTTGGGAATCTTCAGAAAAATATTTGTGCCAAACATTTCGCAAAAGTCAACGCCATCTAGATGTCATGTGTTAAACAACTGACGGCCTTCCCCTTAACTCCTAAAATAATTAGGTTTATGGAATTTGTAGCTGAATGTAAGTTATCATTCAACAGACACACATTATGCATTTACTGAATAAACAAAATAAACTCAAAATAACAAACTGTTAAATAAAGAGAAAATCATTTTATATTTACTTGATTAAAATTTTAGTCTTAAATAGTGCGTGAATTTGATCAAACTCTTTACTGTTGAAGAAAATTCCATTACAAGAACATTTAAATATATTTGAATGCTTTTAAAAAACAATAAACTAAACAGATTCTTAAGACATGATACATCCATATCCGATATTTTTACAAAATTAAAAGTTAAAAAAAATAATTAAAGTTAATAAGAAGTTAATAATTAATTTAACTTAGCAGCATTAAAAACTTTTAAGTACATACATAAACCTTTAATTGCTCTAACCATCCGAATCGGGTTCAATTTCCCCATCTAATAAGTTTTTTTGGCGTTAAATTCTCAGCCGCACTCGATTTTCAATAAAATTACAATGAGATTAAAGCGACAGTAATCTCCTTTAAAAAGCTCTTATTGTAACAATAAATATTTTTCACAATTGTGCCGAAAACAATACAATCTGAAGTTGTACATCTTCCTCTTCTGTAAACTGATGTTATGTATTTATTATTAGTGGCTGGTGTGGAAGTTAAGAGATTGGTGTGCCAGCTCAGCTGTCATCCGCATTTTTGCAGAGGGCGATGTAAATTAATAGGAAATTAAAGTAAGCCACACAAATATAGTACATTCTTTTGATGATTAAAAATGAAATTTATATAATTATCACTCCCCAAAAACACATCGGAAAAATTTTTTAGAATAATAAATAACTGATAAGTTTTATGTTTAGCGAACAAATTGAAAATAAGCAATTTTATTACTTTCATAAAAGTAAAATATATTTTTACTCAAGGCTGTATTCTAATATAAAGTATTTTTGTAATTTAAATACTTTTTTTGGTAATGCTCGTATATTATTGTGTAATTTATCACATAGCAATATGACTCTGATATAAAATTTCTTTAGATGTTTTTTTTTATATATATCGAATTATTTAATTTTAGCAACCAGTAAAAAACTTTTTTTTTCTTTCTATGCATACGAACAGTTGTATTTTTTTTCCATTTATTTTCTTAGAATATTTATTTTTAAAAAAAACTGAAAAAAATGAAAATCAAATGGATATTTTTTGTTATCACCCAAGGAAAAAATCATTGAGTTCCATTTGTTAAAGAATAATGGTATTTTGACGTACTTTAAAGGCACTAAGTACTCACCTGCGACGAGAGAGAGAGAGAAGAGGTAAGTTATTATCAAAAAAGCCTTCATTATGAAGGCCATCATGCCGATATCAGTCAACTAACTTTTTTTTTCTATTTTAACAGTACATAATATATACTTTCAGGAAATAAACTTTCAATATTAGAACTGACTTCGTTTCTTGTTTCAATAAAAGCGCTTGTCAAAAATCAACATGTCAAAATTGTTATCTTATCGTCTCAGTGCTACTTCGAGCGTCTAACACAGGCGACTGTTTCGGAAGTGTCCGGAACGTAGAACTGCCGAAAACGGATCTCGTGCCTGTTGCAAGTAAGTTGTCACAGCGCCCTCTGCGTGGAAGAGTCACTATTTTAGAGGTTCGTTTTCCCCCCACTTGTTGCTGACATGCCCAGCTCCAAATTAAATGGGTGAAAAAAAGATGTGTCTGTTCAGACTAGAGAGGAAATTTTGTCTGTTTATGAAGGAAAAAAATAAAAGGGGCTGGGGAAAAAAATTTTTCTCGAGATGAGGGTTGGGATCGACTAATTGAAATTGTTTCGCAGTTTCAGAGCTGTAAAAGAAAGTATATTAATTTAACTATTGTTCTTTTGTGCATTATTTATTTGGTCAATGTTAAATTAATTACACTTTGAACACATTTTACAAACTTCTCTTACTTTTTTTCTTTTTTCTTACAAATTTTATAATATCTAATTGAGATAAAAAAATTACTTGTGCATATGTGAATGATAACGAGTAAATGCCAAAGTTATTATAGAGAGAGAAAAAACAAGACTAGATTATTAATTGTTTTTTTGTAATGAATTAAATAATTAAGTATCGTTCTCAATAATTTTATAAGAAAGTTCTTTTGACTGTATTTTGCAACCCACTTAACAAAAAATACACTTATGGAAACAAAAATTAGCGCACCAAGAAATAATTGCGGGATTGTAACGAAACTTCGCATGAAGGTAAATGTCGGGAAGATATGCAAATGGTTAGAAATACAGCGTGATTGCGCATTACGTATATCCATTAGAGGATTCTTAACGTCTTTCTTCGGGGAATATGAAATTTCTTGTTTGAGTGTGCTGAATAGTTTACAAATAAAGCGCTGAGGTTGATATGCCATTACGTCGTTTTCAAAGACTAATACAGGCGGCTGTTTCGGAAGAGCCCGAACGTAGAACTGTCAAATGCCAAAAACGGATTTCTGGCCGTTTCAAGTAAGGTGTCACAGCGCCCTCTGCGTGGAGGAGTCACCATTGGGAGGTTCGTTTACCCCCCACCTGTTGCTGTGACATGCCCAGCTCCATATTAAATGGGTGGAAAAAGGACGTGTCTGTTCAGACTAGAGAGGTAAGTTTTGTCTGTTTATGAACGGAACAAATAATAAGGGCTGGGGAAAAAATATTTCTCGGGATGAGGGTTAGGATCTACTTATTGAAATGTTTTCGAAGTTCCTGAGCTGTGAAAGAAAGTATACTGATTTTTACTATTGTTCTTTTGTGTATTATTTGTTTGATCAACGATAAATTTTGAACATATTTTACAAACTTTCTTTTTATAAATTTTATAATTTTTAAATGAGATAAAAAAATGTACTTATGTCATATGTGCATGATTAAGAGTAAATGCAGAAGTTAATATAGAGAAAAAAAAGTAAAACAAGACATGAGGATTAGTTGATTTTTTTTTAAATCCATTAAATATCGTTCTCAATAACATTTAGATTTAATACATTCGAAATGAATGCTGTCAGTTCAAAAAAATATACCTATATTTATATATGGAAGGGGAGGTTTTGAATTCAAAAAGAAACATTTATTGTTGAGTACAGTCCATGCTATCTGTAATAGCAGTGAACAATGAAACTATATACATATATATATATATATATATATATATATAGTGTTCAAATGATCTTTTAGTATGATATAAAATTCACGCACGACTGAAAAACTTACATAGAATTTATAAAATAAATATTGAAATTATTCAAAAACAAATTTTTTCAGATGGAATCTCAAAAATGTAGAATAAAGAAAATCATTTGCACTTTATGGTTATAATTTTGCAACTATTTTTCTCCTACGTATTTTGAGATAAAACTTTGGAAATTTCAGAATAATCGTCTATTAAAGTTTTCTTTTGATTCGAATGTAAAATAAAAGATTTACTTTAAAAAGGGCTCTTAAAAGTGATATATGGCTAGAGGTTTATGTAATTACGCTTTTCAAGGAGAAATATTCATCTAAACAAATTAAAAAGTGGTGTAAAAATCCTGGTTACTGCACTTCAATGAAAGGTATGTGTTTAATACATTAAATTTTAAAGGTAAAAACGAAAGCACATGGCTGCGAATCTTCATCATAAGATTGCTCAAATGCCACCAATAATCAAGAAAGTTATGTCTATGATCCTTAAAAGGCCTCGGACTGAAAGATTCATTGCATCAAAACTAGGAATGTCTACTTGAGCTCTAGTTAAAATAATTGATAAGGTTTCAAAGTTAAAACAGATGTATAATACTAAAGTTCGTCTTTTTTATTAAAACATACCGCTGAAAGAAGAGCAAATTGTAGAAAACTATCTAAAACAAAAGTGAAACGAGCCTTACAGTAATCGCATATGATGTGTAACATCTGGCATGTTATCGTGGTAAATACGCAATGGTAACTTAAATCTTGAAAAAAAATGAATCACATGTATGATTGAAAATAATTTTCTATCAATTAATTACATCTTTAATAAAAATTTTATTTAATTAACCCAAGGAGTACTGCAATTTTTGATAAAAAATAATTAATCTTGTTCAATTTGGGGATGAGCGGAGACTGGCGACATACCTGGAAATTTAGAACTATGGTCAAGTGGCGAGGACGATAATTCAGCTATCACCCCCTCTCCTAACTACCCCCACTAGGCTAACACTGCCAAGAAGAGTGGAGACACAATAAACTTATGATAATTAAAGTATGACACATATACTTGGGATTTCAAAGTATTTAAAAACCGTTGAAAAACAGCCTCAATAACAGTGCCACTGTTAGTTGTCGAAACATTTCGACTTGTGTTCATTCATTCACTGAATAATTAATCTTAAATGCGTCCTTTATTAGAATCTGGAATACCCATTGGCATCATATCAGTGCCTCGATACGGCCTGGTTTGCAAAATTTTGGATCAGACAACTGAAGGAAATCTGGAAGAGCTAAATTTGAAATAAATATTTCATGCGAAAGAAGTCAATGATATTTTTCCCTAAAAAGAGCTCAATGTTCTCTCTGAAACTTGCATCAGCTTAAGACACAAAAATACACTTTTTGAATCGAAAAGTTTGTGAAAAATTATTTAATCTGGTGAGAAACCTCTAAATCAATTCTCAGCTGTTTTGTTAAAAATGGAGCAACGAATGATGCTTTTTTCCACAGATCCTACTAGAGAATTTAGGAAAACCAACTTTGTGTATAAGTTTAACGGCTAGAACAGAGCTTCTCAAACTTTCCATGTTTGCGATCCAACTCTCAGTCATAATTTTCAGCACGCCCCCTTCATACAACAACAGTGCACGGATAAAAAAGAAATAATCAAATAAATTAAAAGTAAAAAAACTTTTTTAAAAACAAGCTTTTATTTAAATGCGCTAAAAAGAATAAAATAAATTTTTCTTTAAAATTTTTTTACTATCAACTTATAACGTAATTACACAATTTATATGATATAAAAGCTTGTCGCAAGTTTAAAGTACTCTTATTTACTTAGTTTGAAATTCTTAAGAAATTAAAATCAATCAGATCAAGTTATTTAATTTACTTGTTTATCTGCAGAGGTAAATCTTGCGACAAGCTTTTATATCATATAAATTGTGTAATGACGTTATAAGTTGATAGTAAAAAATTTTAAAGAAAATTTATTTTATTCTTTTTAGCGCGTTTAAATAAAAGCTTGTTTTTAAAAAGTTTTTTTACTTTTAATTTATTTTTTATTTTTATTTATCACTGTACAGGTTTCTCAGTCTGTTCATCTCATTCAACGCATCAATGTTGCTAGGTGTTAGCCGGTTATTTTCGAACAGTCGAGCTAAATGAATTGTCGCAAAAAGGTGCTAGACGAAAAACACAATTTGTTTCTTAAATCCGCAATTTTTAAGCAATTTTTTCAATCTTCGTACAGATCTTGGGTAATATTGTCTTACACACGAAAAAAAGATTTTATGACATTTTCTTCATAAATGACATTTTCATAAATTCTTATATTAAAGTTAGAATTTCTATAAAACTCCATCTCAGTTTAACTTGGCAGCGTTGAGAAAGGTATACAATGTAACAATCTACTTGAAAAATAGCTCTACTTTTTTTGTTTTGAATTTAAATCCAAGAAAATAGATAGAAATTTGTAAAAAAAAATTGCATACGTTGTAGAAATTAGATTATTTTTACGTTGTAGAGATGTAATTATTTTTTAGACAAAGTTAATTAATACAGTCAATAGTGCAACGTGATGAAATTCCAGTTTGGCTGAAAACCGATTTTCGACGCCAACTTTTGTCATTGTTGTCAGGGCCGGATCTACGTATGGGCTTAATGGGCTGCAGCCCAGGGGTCCCCGGGTTCTAGGGCCCCCAATCACCATTGAAGATAACAAACAGAAAAAGATGTTTTTTAATCAAAATAGTAATAAAATAATAACCAGTAAAAAAATACATTTAAAAAAATTGCAAAATAGCATACAAAATTTTTGTTTTCGAGAGCAAGAGCCCAATTTACTTTTGTTCTTCCACCTTACCACGGAAATTAATAATTAATAGACATAGACTCTA
Source organism: Trichonephila clavata (assembly GCA_019973975.1). Lineage (NCBI taxonomy): Eukaryota > Metazoa > Arthropoda > Arachnida > Araneae > Nephilidae > Trichonephila > Trichonephila clavata. The sequence goes on from BMAO01001156.1 coordinate 13,303, forward strand.
TCATAGAACGGTGCCAATGAGTATCAATCACTTATACAAACGTAATGGCACTTTTTCTGTGGCCATTTATTTTTGTGCAATAGGTGTAATCAGGTTTTCGGCCCAAACCGGATCTTACAAAGGATTGAAAAGCCATAGCATAACATAGGCTTTGGGCCCCCAATACGGAGTTGCAGGGGTGTACTTTACACCATTGAAGTGAAAGGGATAGGAACTTAGCCAAAGAAAATGGAGAAACACAACAAGCAAATATATTAATGAGGAAAATATGCAAGATCTCGATGACCAGCAGCCTTCTGAAAAAATATGTTGTCCAGAACAAAGGACATCAATAATGCCCGACCGAAAAGTGTTTACAAAATGTTGAGTTTGAGTTTAAAAAATACGTTGAAGTGGGTTCGTGGCCTAAATTGCTAAGTAATAATTTTATTGATTATATTCGTTCACATGAAATGGGTTATTTTCAAAATAAAAATACGAACAATATATATTTCTGTTTCGATAAGAGAATACAAAGGACAAAAGAGATCCATTTACGAATAATCATTTCATTAAAAAAAGGGCCAATTGCTGGAAAAATCTTGGCTATGTAATTCAACTAGTATTGGTAGTGTTTTTTGTTTGATCTGTAAACTTTTTTCTAAAACAAATTCTCAATACACAACCGACTTCTCTGATAGGAAACACTTAACAAGTTGTTTAGAAAATCAGGAAAATTCTACTGAACATAAAAATGCAGTGTTAGTTTGATTGACACGAAAAGAAAATAAGTCTGTTTACAAGAGGATGGCATGACTAAGGAAATTCATTTGGGGACGAGACTTTGTGTATTAGCAGTACTCCTTTAGGACAGTGTCTTCAAACGTTTTCAACTCATGGAAACCCTAGAACTTGAAGGTGCTTTCATGTAGTCCCTGGAACTCGAAAGTGCTTTCGTGGAACAACTTGAACTAGAAAATATTTTCGTGGAACCCAATTCCAAACGCATAGTCCAAGAATACGTCTCAAAATAGTATTTTAAGTAGGTCAACATGTTACAGGCCCTTCATGTAAAAGCACAAAAAAAAGTATTTGTATTTGTTATTTAAAAAAATTCTAATCTAATTTTATTAATATAATTTACTCATTAATAATATTAATATATGATTCACACACACACACACACACACAAGTGTCACCTATCATGCATTATATTTAGAAACTTAGATATGTGCTTCCTTTTTTTCACATGGTCGAAGTCTCGGTCTATTGAGATTAAGTGCAATCGCATTACTTATTTTAAGTTAAATTTGCTTTTATACTTTGTTTTTGTAGCCACTTACGTTGAGAAATATGTTTCACTTAAACACAATGCTCTGAATGGCATAAAAATGTGTATAGATGTGTGAGAAAATCAGTGTATTATGCTGAGAGAGAATTTGAAACCTAAAATTTAGAAGCTGTTCTTGCTTAAATTTAGATTTTAACATCAACTCTGTTAACATGTTGTTCGTTTTCGTTCATTATTGGTGTGGTTCTCCTTAAAATGTAAAAAGATGCATTTTCCATTAGAAAAGTATTTAGTTTGCACGGCATTTTGCTAACTAACAAGTATAAAATTATCTCGTGGAACCCAAGATAGTAAACAATAGAATATCCACAATCTGGTAGGAAGTTTATATAAATTAAACTTTTTTTATTATTTTATAATGTTTAAAAAGTGTTGCAAATAAATTAAATTTTCAGTTTTAATGAATAGGCGAGGGGGGGGGGAGAAGGTGATGAGCTTTAGATACTTGTAACTTATAAACTTCCTAGAGAACGTGAATCCATTTTGCATACATATTTATTTCTTCTAGATTTCTTATTATGACTCGTGGAACCCCTGAGTATGCCTTGTGAACCTCAGGGTTCCATGGAACACAGTTTGAAGACCACTGCTTTAGGATGTTTAACCCTCAACCCGAATGAGCAGTCAATGTGGAGGAAATAGCAATCGAAATTCTTACTATACAATTCATTTTATACAATTAAGTTTTAATCTGCTCCACATCGATGCAGTGGCATAGGTGATAGCGCATTTTTTGTTATCGGTCAGGGTTCGAGTGGCATGGTAGACTTGATTTTTTTCCAATTCGTTTAATTATTTTTACAATTAAATAATTTTTCCTATCAAATATTTTATATTTTTACAAAATAATTGTAATAATAAAATATAAACAATCTTACATATTATAAAACTATTTGAAATTATTTTACTTTTTAAAATAACAAAATACTGTAATAAAATATCATTTAATATAATATATTTTTATAATAAATATTATGTTAATAATATTATAATAATTATAATATCATATTAATAATATAATATATTTATAAAATATAATATAAATATTTATATAATTATAGTAATTGTTTTAGTTTTAAAATATAAAATAATTATATAAAACATTTATAAGCCTTTTTAAATAAATTTATTTAGTTGTAAAAATAATTATTTGAATTGGAAAAAAAAAATCAAGTCGATCGCGCGATTCGAGCCCTGGCAGACTGCACGGAACGCATATGTACTACCATCTATGCCACTGCATCACTGGAGCTGAAAAAAACTTAATTGTATAAAAATTAAGTACGAATTTCGATCATGGATTAGCTATTTGTTTTTCTTTTATAATTGTATGTATTTAAAAGTTGTTCAAGAGTACTCACAACCATTTTAATAAAATTATAACTTAAGATCATTAATGGTTTTTTTGCCAGGTGCGCTGTTAACTTCTTAGCCATGATGCAAAATGATCATAAGAAAGGCAGTTTTTTTTCTTCTTTTTTGGAATATAGTTTACAACTGTTATGTCTTCCGTAAAATAAAATAATCAGCTGTTAATTCTTTATTTGGCATTTTTTCAGGAAGTTCTGGTATATTTTTTTCAAATGGTGCCAAGCAAAGGTTAGCCTAAGTTCTAAGATGTGAAAAAATTTTCTTATCTAATGTTGTACCCGAATACCCATAAAAGAGATCACACACTACTCGCATTCCTTTATTTGTCTCTAACTTCGATCATTGTTGTTTTCAGTGTAAACTTACGTTTTCAGTACATATGAAGAATTACTGCACATAAACTCCATATTTTGATCACATATTTAAATGGCTTACTTGGTATATAGTGTTGGAAATTCATCGGTCACGAAAACCTTATACATGTTTATCTACATAAATATTTTTATTCAGATTACATAATTTGGTCAAATTCTATTTTTCTATCTCACATTGCCGCTAATTTATTTAATTTTCTTCTCTCTTGATGAGTGGATTTATAATCAAACTGAATAATTTTCGACATGGTGCAAACTGCTTTGAGAGACATTGTCACATGAAATATATTTCTGCCAGGTTCTTTATCCCATAAGTTTTATGTTGATTCTACTTATGATTTAAAAACAACAGCTACTAATAATAATCCAATATATGCTTGAAAACTTTTACTTTCGATATTTTTCACTTTTTTACATATACATTTTTACCTTCAATATTAGTGAATTTTATGATTTCGTTTTCCATTGTAGAATAACTACATCAAAGGCACTTTTTACGCCTGTTACTCTTGCCATTGCATTTCTTGTGACCCCTGTTGTAGTGTGTATAATATTAGCGGCAGTTGATTGAGAAGAATGGGCAGTGATTCAGAGAAAGCCTCCGCTTGATTTTACTATTCTTGGACTGCATACTCTCTTAAAAATTCATTGTGATTATCGGTATAAAAATCGTTGTCAAAACTTTCAGTCTCAATTTCATCACTTTTATGATTTTCATACTTGGATACTTCTTCTTTGTTGCTTCAATTAGCTTAGCTATAACAGAGGGACTCAAAGCTATGCAATTAGCCATTTTATTAACTGGCTTTTATGTCTGTCCAGTGGAACTGCGTAATTGATTTTAAACTAATTTCCCGATGACCTGGAGACTTGAAGTTAGAACCATAGCTCAGAAGTGGATAACAATGCATGATAATGTGAAAGCAGAAATTCTAGTCTTGAACCGGGCTCCCGAAGTGATGTGCCTTGATTTCGATAAATAACCCAGCAACTCCGGAATTTACAAGAATTTACAGGAACAAAGATGGCATGTCGATATCACGGGTCGAGTGGCGTCTACGTAAACAATTTCGTGGCTCTGGAGTCACAGAGGGCCCTCAGATATTACCATGTTTTTATTAACTCACTTTCTTGTATTTCTTTCTAGGTGAAATTTTGTAATTGATTTTAAACTAACTTCCCGATGAGCTGGAGACTTGATATTTGGACTATAGCTCAGAAGTGGATAACAATGCACGAAAAATGGTTATAAAAACATGATGCATAAAATCATTTATTTTATTACGAAAATTTATCTCTCCCATTCTCAGGCACAACTTCTTTACTGTATATCATCAGAAAGTGAAATGCAGAAGAAGAAAAAGAGAAACGTAACAATAAAATCAATTTGTTTGCCCCAAACCCCTGCCAATCGTATCAGCTGTTTGACCTTGCAAGTAGTATCTTATGATGTGCCCAAACACATACATCAGTGAAACAAGTTTTGAAAACAAATAAATCAGTGAAAATATTATTTTTGCTTACCTTTAATATATTTAAAAAAAGTTAACTAGTATGAGTAAAAATAGAATATTTTGGAAGATTTTTTTCGCATTAGGTCATATTGACTGAAACAATACATAAGATATATATTGAAAAATATTCCCCTGAAATTCAAATAAACATAAATTCTTCAAGGTGTACATATTTATACTGTTTATCTAAGATGTCAAGAAGTTCCATGAAAAAAAATCTGCGTTATATATATTGTTATGAGGGTATCAATTTTATTTTAGGCCATATAGACCCGAAAAAGATCAACAGGATTCATATAAAACGCCTTAATTCAAACATTTTACATACACACATTTTCACAAAGAAAAAATTACATTCATATAATGCCTATGTAGTATCCTGCTTTAATTATCAGGCATAATTTTGTATAGTTATTTTTTTCTTTTTTTGAATAAGATTATTTATTCAATCACGATTTTAGTTTTTGCTTACAAAGAAGTTTGGGTGGATTTTTATTTGTAAATTCACTTTTTACAAATGAAATTTGATCTAGCTTTTAATTCTTGACATGCACAAGAGATATATCTATCGAAAGGTAATACAGCAAAGAAAAGAGAAAAGAAAAATTAAGAAACACGATAGATCGGTTATTTTGGGGGTACCAAGTCACCTTAAGCTCTGATTTTAAAAAATGCACTAATATCAATCCTTCATCTTTATCGAAATAAAAATTGAAATCCCCGCCAAATATGAGAGTATATATTATATATATATATTAGAGTAATAAATATATATATACGAGGCATGTTTTTTAAGTAAGTACCGTTTTGCGATTCCGCCGCCGCAGCGCTCCGGTCGGCGTTCCGCGCATGCTCGCTGGTTACCTACATCACTTGTCTACGCACTGACGCCATTACAGTCTGATTCGTCATTGTATACGTTGTGATGGGTGGCTTGGAGGCTGGAAGGCTTAGATGCTGATCGGGTTTTAAGATGGTCCCTAAGACACATGCAATTTGTGTGTATTCCCCTTGTTTCTTGTTGACAGGATGTTGTCGCATTCCTGAGTTGGGGGGGTCACAACGGCTGGTTAGCAAAGTTGAATGAACTCATAATTTGGAAGAGTCGTCGCGAAATTTGTGACTCTGCGCTTGGTTCCTGACCAATGGCTAGGCGGGACCAAAAGGGCGTGCGGATGAAAAAGGGGGTAATTTGCCTCCACTTAAAAGGAGGAACCGGGACATTTCTCGGCAGATTTTACACAGATTTACAGAGATGTTAGAGAGAGATTTTACAGATTAGTAGAAGACAGATTACCATGATTTCAGATTAAGAGAGTTAAATTTAGGCCGTCCAAGTACCACCAGCTCCATGCCTCCGTTTCAGATAAGTGGAATGTTGTAGTAATTTTATTCATAGAAATTAATAGTGTATTTATTTATCCTAGTAATGTTTTAAAATTAATAAAAGAATTTGATCTAATTAAATTGAATTATTCATTTAATCTCATTGTTTTTTAATTGAGTTTTAAAGTACTAACCACTAAATATGATGCAGACATAAGTTAAATTAATCGAACCTGCGTAAGTCATAATATGTTAAATTAATGAAGTAATTGTAGCGCTGCATCATCTGGTGCCGTGACCAGGATTCGAACCTGGGTTATTGCGGCCACAACGCAATGTACTAACCACTATACGATCTTTGAATACCGTCGCCGATCATTTATCTCGTTATGTCAACATTATTACTTTGGCTTTACCTGATTCTGGTGATCTAATACAAATGCAGAAAAACGACGAATCGTTAAAAGACATCCTACAAAAAATTAATAATAAAGAATTTAGCCCACGAATTAGCAGTTATTTTATTAATGAGGAGGGAGTGCTATGTCATTTTTCTAAGCGCCCAAATAGGTCACCAGAACTGCCATGAGAAAACAAGTTTGTGTTCCTCATTGTCTTAAAGCGAAAGTTTTGGAATCAATTCATTCGGAATATGGAGGGCATCTTAAATTTTTTAAGACTTATCAGAGACTTAGCGAAAATTTTTTTTGGCCTAATATGTACAAGGATGCTAAGAATTTTGTTCGTTTCTTGCATCAATTGTTTAACTCGAAAAAAACGCTTTCAATATTCCACTAGCCCCACACCAGCAATGGAACAGAGCCATTTGCCAGGTGAAACTTGTCATATTGATATTTGTCTTAAAAACCACGCTAGCGGAATATTATGTCCTTTCCATGATAGATGCATTCACCAAATACATTCATATCGTTCCACTTCCTGATCTTAAGTCCAGCACCATATCTAAAGCTTTCTTTGATAATTATATTGTACACAGGGCTGCCCTCATAAGTTGGTTGTCGATAACGCCACTTATTTTAAAAGTTCTGAGTTCCTGGAATTTTGTAGAGTCATGGGTATCCAGAAACGACATATTTCAACTATTCAGCTCACGTAAATGGAAGAGTAGAGAAGCCAAATCAATCGCTGGCTAACATCTTGCAGCAATCACTCATGACACAAACGACTGGGATGAACAACTCCCTCACACTATGTTAGCTTTAAATTCAGCTATTCACGAGGCCACTTTCACTTCACCCTTCTTTTTAGAACACGGCAGAGACATTCGTCTGTCGTACACATATCAAAAGAGCTCTGATACATCACAAAATACGTATGAATACGTCGAAAGACTTTTACCTCCATTAGAGAATATTTTTCAGAAAGTCCTAGATAATTTAAAAAATCAAGAAGCATCGCACATCGCTCTTAGCACAAAGAATACAAAGTCGCATCATTACGATTATCAAATTGGTTCTTTATGTTTTATCAGGACACCTAACCT
>BMAO01001157.1:0-14749 GCA_019973975.1 Trichonephila clavata
AAAAGCCAGGTTCCTGAAGTAGGTCATATGAACCTGCTGACAGAGTTTTTCCTTTTCCACCGGCAGAAGCTTGGTAAAAAATTTCACAACTGCTTTACGCATGACCACACAAAATTGCATATACAGAACCTGTACTAATCTCAACTTATTCAGCAAAGCCTAGTACGACTAGCAATGTCTAGTAATTTTCTCAAACTGTGGGGGCGTGCCCCATAAGGGGTGTGATAACTCTACGAAAGTGGCGCGAACATACTAAAAAATCGAAAACAAAAGATTATTTAAATAAATTATTAAATTACTGAAAGTAAACAAACAAAAACATTCTGACATAACAAAAATAAAGTACACATTTACACTGATATAATACATCAGTACTGCACGATGTATTTTATAATTAACACATCACTCAATAAATCCCGGGCTTAGCATATAGATGACACGCTATCTTCTAACTTTTCTAAGCCTAACCTAGTAGAACTAACTTTCAAATGTCACGTGTCAAAATTTCGAGAGAATATCTTGTTTAGTTATAAAGTTACAGTGGATTTTTGTGGCAACAGTGGTAACTGTTTGAAAACCATGGATGAAAAAGAATTTCGTGTGCTAATCAAATATTGCTTTCTGATGGGGGAAAACACTGTTCAAGCAAAACAATGGCTTGATAAATGTTATCTGGACTCTGCTTCATCGCAAACAACTGTTAACAGATGGTATACTGACTTAAAACGTGGTCGTACAGACACAAATGACGCTGAACGTTCAGATCACCCAAATTCTGCAGTTGTGTGTTCCAGGTATCATAAAAAAAGTGCATGAAATCGTTTTAGCCTATCATAAATTGAAGTTGCGTGAGATAGAAGAGAATTTAAAGGCATCAGAAGGCAATGTATTTGCTATTTTACAGGATCATTTGTCAATGAGAAAGCTGTGTTCAAAGTGGGTGTCACGTTTTCTCACTGTCGATTAAAAACAACAGCGCATTGACGGTTCAGAGCTGTGTTTGGAGCTGTTTAAGCAAAATAAACAGGATTTTTTTACGTAGATATGTGACAATGGCTGAAACAGGGATCAGTTACTTCACGCCTGAATTAAAAAGATCGTCAGCTGAGTGGATGGAAGCCAATGAAAGGCGTCCAAAGTGACTAAAAACTCAGATGTCAGCTAGCAAGGTTATGGCGTCCGTATTTTGGAATGCTTAATTGATTTTTTTTATTACCTTGAGAAAGGCAAAACAATTAATAGTGAATATTACATAGTGTTATTGGATCAACTGAATGGGAAAATATAGAAAAAACGTCTTCAAATGCAAAAGAAAAAAGTACTGCTTCACCAAGACAATGCTCCGTGACACAAGTCCATGAAAATGATGGTCAAATTGATCGAATTGCACTTCGAATTACTTTCCCACCCACCGTGCAGTCCAGATCTGGCCCTCAGTGACTACTGACTGTTTGCAGATCTTAAAAGAATGCTGCAGGGAAAGAGGTTTGGTACAAATGAAGAAGTGATTACCGAAGTAGAAGCCTATTTTGAGAGCAAAGACAAACCGTTCTACGAAAAAGGTATTAAAAAATTAGGAGAGCACTGGGCTGCATGTATCACTCTTGAAGGGGAGTATCTTGATAAATAAAGGTTCAATTTAGCAGAAAATTTGTTGTTTTATTAGTTAGACCCGGGACTTATTGAGTGATGTGTTACTTTAACAATCCTAAGTTAAAAACAAGTTTGATAATTACCAGTGATGCTATGGATATGTCATATATAAAATTATATACAAAAATTAACACTTATCTTAATAATTCGTACTGTTTATAATTAATTCCTTAACTTTGATTAAAAATTACGCAATTACTCCCAAATGCCACCGTCGCAATATTGAAAGTTTGAAATCCCTGTCATACGATTAAATGACGATAATTTATTACCAGATTTTTCTCCATTTTATCAGCAGCTGCATTTCGAGTGGTTTGTAGCCACCCAAAAAGCTGATTACTTTTTACCAACGTGTGGACACTTTTGAATCGGTTAAACTCCCCCTTTATTTGTGTGATCTCCATAGCATCGTCTCCAATCACTTGCTGAATCTTACGAATTGTTTCATTTAGAAATTCACTAAACGTTGGGCAAAAAAAACTTGATGCAGTACCACTGCTCATGTGCAATAAGTTGTCATCGCCCACTGTGCCCAATGGCGTCGTTTTAGATTTTCTACTGTATCCGAGAAAATTTAAAGTTGGATACTTTTTAAACAGTATGTCAGCTTCGCAAATAAAAAAATAAGGTAAGAAAAGATAAAGTTGGCTGAAAACAAAATAATTTGATAATCGAATTAAATTTTCAATAACTTCTGCGGCACAATAATTGAAAATAGTCTCACAAAATGGTTTTTCGAAACAGAAACTGAAAAAAAAAAATTGAAGATAATGTATATAATTATATACTCTAGGGATTCATATAGGATTTACGTCATTGCATAAAGTTTAGCGTAGAAAATATTTATGCAACGTAACTTGATTTCAAGCAATTAGTAAGCATGAACAACTTTATTGTCTTTTGATTAAAGCTTAATGATGTGAGAAATAACATTAATGTACCTAAAAACTTATGAAATAGTCTATCGGAGCCGGATAATAATTTTGAAATCTTTTCGAACACTTTTCGAAAAAAAAAATAATAATTAATCATTTTCCTTCACCTTTTTTTGATTTTTTTGTTTGTTTTTATACAATCATAATTAATGCAAACAAAAAAATCTTTTCACTTACATTCCAACAAAACGCAAATATTTTTTTCTTTATTTTTGACGATTAAGAGTTACTTTAAATAAGTAATATTCTCAGACTGATTTTTGCCTTTGTGCTTATCGCAAGCATGTCTAAATGCCCAATATGTATTATTTGTATCTTTTTCCTGATTCAAATGACTTTTGCAATTGTAGTGAGTATGTTTTTCGTTATTTTATTTAAATGCAGTACTTGATTTCAACTAAAGATAAAATGTCTAGGGATTTTATAGAAATCTTAACGTAAAAGTAAAGATTACGATTAGCAGAAAATTGTAAAATTGTTCATGTATGTCATTTTGTTGAGTATTTTTCGATATAAAAGGATTGTATTTTTCGAATTAAAATACCAATATTAATGTCAAACCGTTGGAAAAGGAAAATTGATTTTTCTAAAAGATATTGAAGTAAAATTTACGTACTGATAATCGTTTGAAAAATATTGTTGTGCGTCAATACTGCTAATGCTACCTGATCGACAAAGTTAGATCAATGCTGAAGAAATTCATCATGGCAAGTGGCTCCTTTTTACGCTTGTCGTTAGCCGAAGCTTTGAGCACCCCGCAGATGATAGTACGATTTGGCTTAGTCCCCCCCCTAATTTTGAGGGAAAATCTATGGAAGGTGTTTAAGGGATTCTCACGAGTCTTACGAGAGGATTTGCGGTTCGATGAATCCTTAGAGCAGTGATCCTCAATCTTTTTTTTTTGTTGCGGTACACTTTTAAGCATTTAAAAAATTTAGTGGCATACTAACAATAAATTAAGTTTAAAAAGAATTTCCCTTATCTATAATATACTACAGTAGAACGTCGTTTATCCGAACGTTAAAAATCCGGACCAAAGTCCAGATACATTTTCGAATAGTGCAATGCTCAACTGTTGTTTCGCGTGAGGCCAAAAGTTACGGGAAAACCCAAGGTGAGGGATATTTCGGGGATTTTTCCCCATTAAAAAGATAAAATTGAGACATTTTGCACACCTATTTTGCTTTTTCTTCAAGCACGTTTCCCGCATGTGATGATTTTCAATATTTGTTTAGTGTTCGGTTTCATATACTGCTTGGATCGCATTCGGTTTTCGGTTTTCCGAACAATCCCGTATCCGAACTGTGTCCGCTCCGAACTGATTCGGATAAGCGACGTTCTACTGTATATAAAATAGTTAATGATAATAATTTTCAAAGTTAAATAGAATAATATATACGACAAACACAACAAAATGTTTATTGAGTAGTTAATTATAAGATTTCATTTAATGCAAAATTTGAGCATGATGATTTTTGATTATTTTTTTAATGTTTGATCATAAAAATGATAATGCGGCTATCATTTCATCATCTACACGTAAAAGATTCGATATTTTTTTCATTTTTATATTTAGTAGTGCTGAAAACCCGAATACACACAAATAAGATGTAGGAAGATGCAACAATATTTTAAAGTTTGTGACGGATCTATACGCGGCTCTACTAACCACTTGGGTATTTTTCCGGGGAAACAATAGTATCAACCAATTTCCACCGAGTAAGGAAAGTGTGATTATGCAAATTAAGTATATTAGATAAATACTGTATTCGCGAGTTTGAAGAGTTAGTTGGCAAGTGTGTTGGCGGGTTAGTTGGAGAGTGAAGGATCGCGTGGAATGATTAAGTGCATTTGGAGTTTATCAATGGAAGATTACTGAGAGTGGATCAATCGACGGTGATTAAATCCGGAAAAGGATCACCTTCAAGGTTCAAGTGTAGGACTAGACCTCATAAAAGTACAGGTATTGTGATCCTTATTTAAATAGAAGTTAGCTTATTAGTGTGCGACTTAGTTTATATGGAGCGTGTTAAAGCTATCATGGAATCAGTTGAGGGTCCGTATTATTTTATTCCCAAGCTATTGAGTCTCACCTCCACGCTCTACTATGTGATCTGTTGTCTTAATTAGATTGTTATTGTGTCTGCCTGATATTTTGGTGACAATAAAATAATTGGTGTGAATCATGTCTGCTGATTATTCAGTTTCTTTCACACACCTGGCCGGGTCTGAGGGTAGACAAGGGGGTTTCAGAGGGAAGCAGGAACCGACAGGCATTACAAGTTTTTCTGGCTATTATGAGATAATAGCCTCTAATTTCAATCCAAAATGAATTAATTGACTTTTTCAAATGTTTGGAAATTAAATTTCGATTATTACAGAGCGAAATTAATTCATAAGCAAATGTGTCTGTTATCACAAATTGATTACAAACCTAATCAAAATATTTATATCCATCTATCCACGAAAAAAAAAGTTAAATATATCACAAATACTCTTAGTTTATTTCCAGTAAATGGTCGAATAATTCGCAATTCTACATTATAATTTACTTTTTAAATTTTTTCTCTCTTATATTTAAAAGAAAAGTTCGGCGGGGCACACTAAAGTGCCGCGTCACATTGGTTGAGAATCACTGATTTAGAGTGCCCAATACAGCACAAGCACTATACATTTACAAACATCCATACTTTCGTGGTAAAGTGGTTGAGAATCACTGATTTAGAGTGTCCAATACAGCACAATCACTATACATTTACAAACATCTATGCTTTCGGGGCACAGTGGTTGAGAATCACTGATTTAGAGTGCCCAATACAGCACAGGCACTATACATTTACAAACATCCATACTTTCGTGGTAAAGTGGTTGAGAATCACTGATTTAGAGTGTCCAATACCGCACAATCACTATACATTTACAAACATCTATGCTTTCGGGGCACAGTGGTTGAGAATCACTGATTTAGAGTGCCCAATACAGCACAGGCACTATACATTTATAAACATCCATATTTTCGTGGTAAAGTGGTTGAGAATCACTGATTTAGAGTGTCCAATACCGCACAATCACTATACATTTACAAACATCTATGCTTTCGTGGCACAGTGGTTGAGAATCACTGATTTAGAGTGCCCAATACCGCACAGGCACTATACATTTATAAACATCCATGCTTTCGTGGCACAGTGGTTGAGAATCACTGATTTAGAGTGCCCAATACAGCACAGGCACTATACATTTACAAACATCCATACTTACGTGGTAAAGTAGTTGAGAATCACTGATTTAGAGTGTCCAATACCGCACAGGCACTATACATTTAAAACATCATGTTTCGGCACAGTGGTTGAGAATCACTGATTTAGAGTGTCCAATACCGCACAATCTCTATACATTTACAAACATCTATGCTTTCGGGGCATAGTGGTTGAAAATCGCTGATTTAGAGTGCTCAATACCGCACAGGCACTATACATTTACAAACATCATCTTTCGTGGTAAAGATGGTGAAGAATCACTAAAAAAAAGAAAAATTTAGAGTGCCCAATACCGCAAGTCACTATACATTTACAAACATCCATACTTTCGTGGCACAGTGGTTGAGAATCACTGATTTAGAGTGCCCGATACCCCACAGGCACTATACATTTACAAACATCCATGCTTTCTTCGGGTTTCAAAACCAGGCACAACGGCATAGCAGTCAGTGGCACCAGCGACTATATCGTACGAGTGGCACTTGAACAATCATAGTACGGTACAGAGGTGGCGAACCTTTATGGATCAACGTGCCATTTTTTCTAAAGAAGTGTTTAATGAAGTATAGACGTGCCGTCAAATAATTTTGACTTTAATTATTGGTAAAATAATAAAATTAAATACTAACAACCCAACACTCTTTATTTATTACGAAAAAAACCGTTTTTGTACTGTATAGTTGTAAATGTTTTAGTTATATACGTGTAATTCAAATTCAAGTAATATTGGTGTATTCAGTTCAGTGAATATGTTGCAGATTGGATGAAAAATAAAATATTGAGATTGTAAAATGTTACTATTAGTAAAATGTATGCTGAACTGGAGTCATCTGCCAAATGGTTTCTAAGCAATTAATTATTTTTACTGTGGTTCACTTTTTTGACAAGAGGATTTGTGATTTGTTTTAGATTGCCGTTTTAAAGATGATGTTCTGCATACCACTGTTCCAGAACATAAAACATACACAACTTTGTCGCCTTTACTAATAATGACTTATTTCTAAATTCACCAAGTTTGAAATTCTCAGTTACACTTCCTATATTGCTCTTTTTGTTCTTTTGCTGAACTAACCGTATTAAATAAAGTTAAAAATCGTAAATATAACCCAAATAAACTTTAAAATACAGTTGTGTCAATGAAACTATGTTATGCGTAGACAAATTTTGCATCATAAGCAACTGTAATCCACGACGTAACTAAAGCAAAGCAATAACAAATGAGTGTCCTCCTCGCCACCCTGCGACCGATCACTCGCGTTTGTTCGTAATACTTCATAGTGAACTTTGTCATTTTGAAATAAAATGCAAATCACTTTGATCACTGGCGTTCCCAAAATATTGTGTTACGTGTTATTGATGGTCCGCCATTGCTTATATAGGGGGATTCATAAAAAGTATACATTTTTCAGATGCTAAAAAACAATAAGAATCAAAGATAAGTACCACCTCAGCGAATCGAAAGGAGGATGTACTTTACATCCGAGATCACTCTCGCCTGTTTTTGCTCCGTCGTTGGTCGCGAGGTGTTGAGAACACCACAAACTTTTAACGAATTTATTTAATTATGAAAATTTTTTTAATGTCTATTATGAAACATATTTATAAAGTACAAGATGGTTTTTGAATTACAAAAACAGTATCATTAAATTTATTACCTACTAGTGAGGTTAAGGTTGATATAAACTAAATCTACAATACTCTTTTAGGAATTATTGTTGGGGTGGTATAGAATACTTCACACGCCTGATATCGGGTTATAGTTTATGTCTCGCCTCTGACGTAAGCAGTAGCATGCGTGGCTATACAGCCAAAATGTTGGCAGCGAAGAAGGCTTTTTGTGATCTTGAGTTTTGCAAAACTTCACGGAAGCCCCTTTTTGGATATGTGAACTCTTTGACTGGTGCAACAGGTGCAGGACAACTCTGACAACTTTTCTCTCCAATTGGATGGTGCTCCACCACACTGATTGGTCAATTGGCGAGATTATCTCGATGAACATCTTCCTCACTGATTGATTGGAGGAGTCGCGGACTACAACATGCCACTTACCCAATGGCCTCTCATCTTCCAGCTCACACATAGATACTTCTGTGACTGTCTCTAACAAAATTTTCAATAATCCCATACAACCCTATTACAGGTGACATATAATATCTTAAAGTGTTTATAACGTGTTTCCATCCCTTCTACCCTGTGACCCGGTTGAAAGAACTAAATGATCATACGACATGATAAATTCAAATTCTTTTACTTATCACTATTATCAACTTAGACACAAACAACACTTTAAACAAGATAATTCGAATCAGTAATAGAACAAGAGGGAGAGAGACGAGATTGCGTTGGGGAGAATATATTTAATCATGCAACTCTACCTTTAATTTAACTTTTTACAGAGCTTACGTATTTAATGCCCACACTATTAGTTTAACCTTCTAAGCATCGACTTAATTTAAGATCACAGTACCTGAACTCTCAGTCTTCTATTTACTTTAAGTTGACTTTAACACTTTCCCCTAGCTAATCTAATCACTTTCTTAATATCCAAACTTCTGTCTCTTTACTTTGTTTACGTATACGTTTCACTGCCAATTTACTTCACTTCTAATATATTCACAATTCTCTAACTCTCAAACTCGCGAATAAAGAATATATATATTAAAATTAATTTGCATCCTCGTTTTCTGCCTTCCGGGAGAAGATTGGTTGAAAACGCTGGCCCAAAAGAATTCCCCAGAGGGTTAGTGGAAAGTCGAATAAAGATCAGTCACATGCTCATGATTTATATTGCATAGAAACTATATACTTCTTTATGAATTGATTCTTGATCTATTATTGATTAAAACAAATCTCACCTCTCGGTATCGGCAAGATAACAATTCTGGTAAAAGTTGAGTACATTTTTATCATATTAGAAACTTCATTTAATGTAATTACCATGTTGCATTATGGAATATTTAAAATGCAAGTTCTATTGGCTAACTTGAAATTTTTTCTTTTTCTTCACTTAGCCTTATTCCGAGGACCACAAAGCTTGTAAAAGTAAGTGATTATTTTTTAAATATAGTTTTGATTAAATGATATATTATTTTGATAAAAAAATCGTTTCGTTCCTTGTTATTGTAATGAGTTTTTCTTTCTGAGATTATTTAAGGAAAATTTGAGAGTTGAAAGAACCATAACTTTTATCGAAAAGTTTGTCCCTTTTTCTTAAAAAAAAAATACTTATTTGGATCAGTAAAATTTGAATTCATTCATTTTTAGTTATCAAAATTGTTTAATTAAACACCACACATATTTAGCACGAAGAATTTTATTTCTATATTTTATTCGATCAAAAGTACATGGGGTATACAGCAGATTTAGCTATCAAGGACCCGTTTTAAAGCTTTAATGGAACTCAAAAATCTAGAATATATTATTGCAAAAATTGGTACATAATTTAATGTACTCAGGTTTATTTCTTTAATTAGTAAAAATAATTTAATGAAAACTCGGATTTAAGATTTTCGTTAACACAAATATAAATAACTGTTTACAAAACATTTTTCGGGATTTTTCTGAAGTACGAGGCATGCCCGGAAATTGAGTAATGTTTCGTTCTACCGTAACTGCAGTGGTAGGTTTGCAGTTCAATATTTGCGCACACGTGTGTCTGGTTGATTGTCAGTCCAGAGACGCTATTTTAGCTGGATTGTATTGTCTTTACGAGTTAATGAGCCATCAAAATGTTTAAGACAACTGCCGATATTGCTGACAGTGCAGTGTCTTCTGCAATCCAATTTTTGAGCGCAAGGAGTGTTAAGCCACAGTTGAAATTGATGAAGTGGTTCGAAAGAGTGGGAATTCACCGATGGGGCGCCAACGTTTATGACGAGGCACGAAGTGGCTTTTGTTGTTAATGATGGACAAAATGTTTAAGACAACTGCCAATACTGCTGACAGTGCAGTGTCTTCTGCAATCCAATTTTTGTGCGCAAGGAATGTTAAGCCACAGTTGAAATTGATAAAGTGGATTGAAAGAGTGGTTCCCAGAATTCACCGATGGGGCACCAACGTTCATGACGAGGCACGAAGTGGCTTTTGTTGTTAATGATGGACAAAATGTTTAAGACAACTGCCGATACTGCTGACAGAGCAATGTCTTCTGCAATCCAATTTTTGAGCGCAAAGAATGTTAAGCCACAGTTGAAATTGATGAAGTGGTTCGAAAGAGTGGGAATTCACCGATGGGGCCCGCTAACGTACATGACAAAGCACGAAGTGGCTTTTGTTGTTAATGATGGCTTGGTTGGAAAAGGAAATAAGGACATTCGTCAAAATTGACGGTTTACAATAAGATTGCCTTGTAATGAGTTTCCTCAAATTTTAAATGCTGTTCACTGGCGTCGACTTTCCTTAAAGTATAGACAAGTTGGTTTTCCTATATGCCACAACAATGGTGGTAATCATGTAGAACAAGTAATACAACGTTTTTTTTTAAAGTCAATTCCTACTTTGGCCAACAAAGAACTATTTTATTTTAGTTAATTAAATTTAATTAATGCATTAATATTTGAAAAAACTGTATTAACATCTAGTATCATCCACTACAAGGTGAAAAAATGTATTTGATCTCGAGTTCATGAATAAAAAAATAAGTATTTGAAGTCAAGAAAAAAAATTCGTTAGAAAAAACTACTGGCGCCATCTGTTGTAGCTAGTTCTAACTTGGTCATAAATAATGCAGAATAAATTTAAAATTATAAAATAAATTTAGCTAATGAATTAAAATATTTGAAAAAACTGTATTAGCATAATGTCATTCACTACAAGTTAAAAAAATGTATCTGAACTTGAGTGGATGAATAAAAAGTATTTTATTAACAACTGAATGTTTGAACAAGATATTTATATATATATAAATAAATAAGTATATGTAGGGAGAGAGGGAACTAATAGTAGGAACTATGAAAAAGAGTTTCCGACATGCTCTTTCATGTAAAAATAAATTTTTAATAAAAAGAGTTTTTACACACGAGTTTTTCCAAATATAAAAATATTTATTTTCACCCTCTTTATAATAATTTAATATTGAAAAATAACTATTTATTGATCGGGACAAACTATACACAGTAATTTTCATACCCCTAAGTGTTTAAGATACGGGAATGTTTTTAGTGAAAATGTTACGGGAGTTCAACAGTGGTAAAGTTACGGGAGTTCAACTGTGATAAAGTTAAGAGAGTTCAACAATGAAACGAAGTCCTAACAAACATTTTCATAAAGAACTGTATGAAAATTCAAATTCAGCTTATTTTTGTAATGAAAATCCAGTTCTAAGAAAAAAGTATCAAGAAACTAAAAAAATTATTGTTTTGTAAAAGTTATTTCTTAGAAGTTAATTAATTAATTAAAAGCACATCATAAGCCCATTAAGCTATTGCGTTATCAATTTCGTTCAGTTGGGATACAAACTTCAGAAATAATCAAGAGTAATTAATTATTGTGCAACTGGAGACTAAGAAAGCGTAATTAAATGAAGCCAGAAATAAATGAAAATAAAATGAAATGAAGAAATCTTTCTAATGCATTTCAAGTGTTATTAGGCGTTTCCAATAATTACACAGGTGTTCAAAATTAAGACAATTTTTAGTTTCTGTCGGTTATCTCCAGAAATACTGGACAGATTTTAATGAAATTTGGTATGTATATAGGGCTGATGCTATTTTTCGAATTAATTGGGACAGATGGTAAAAAACGATTTTTTTCAAAACCCTTAGCTTTTAATCATTACATACCTTAAGTAGATCGAAAAATCTCTATATTAGTACGAAGTATGTCCTCCTGTAGCAGAAATGGCCTCTTCAACTCGTTTTGGTACTCATTGCAATAGTGCAGCGCACATGTTCTTAATTTCGTCATCGTGGAACCACACTTGTAAAGAACTTTTTATCATTTGTTCCGTTGTCGTGCAACTCATTTTATCTAAGCGATTCTTGAGAATATGTAATAAGTTCTCAGTAGGATTAAGATTTGGTTAATTACCAGGCTAATTAAGCCCTTTTATTTTATTTTATCGCATAAAAGTCAGAACCAATATCGAATTGTGACAAGAAGCCGAATCGTGTTGAAATGTTCCATCAAATGGTTCCATCGATAGGACAATTCTACTGCGTAATATTTCTATGTATTTGACATAATTCATCCTCCCTTTAAAAGAAATTAAGCTCCCTGTGCCATTTGTTGTGAAAAAATAATAAAAAAAATGTTGTTGAGAAGGGTGTTTTGCAGTGTGTTGGATATGATCTGGCAGAGTTTCGTTTTGTCTAACTGCAATTTATTTGTATCTCTGCACAAATAAATGAGTTTCATCGCTGAATCACATTCTTCTAGTCATTAATAATTCTGGATTGGTATTTTTTGCCTATGCTAAACTTTTTTTCATTATTTTCAGAGTTAGAAATTGCTTTTCCGTCGGTTTTGATGTCTAACGGCTAACTTCCAGTACCATTTTCGGTACATTTGAGGTACTCACTTCAACACCATAATCCAATAAATCCCTTTGAAGGTCTGTGCTTGTCTTACTTTGATTTATTTTGCTATTTTTTATTAGAATTTTATCAGTCCTATGAGTAATTTTCCATCTGGGTCCACTTTTTTCCCTTTCTTTTTGGAAACGATCATCAGAAATCTTTAAATGTTCTTAAAATTCTTGAAACACTTGATTTGCCCATACTAACTACCGTAGCTATATCTCTCACAGTCATAGAAGTGTGTTCATTAAGAGCGATTATTTTAGAACGCTTCTTTGGAGTAATATCCATATCCAAACAAGCAAAAGTAACAAGTGTTACGTAAAATGCAAAATTATAACCACAGGCTACCACACTGAAAGGCTGACAACTGAACTAATAATGTACTAAAACCAATCAAACGGATAAATTGTATTCATTGTCGATCCGTCACATTACTTCTGGGCAAATAGAACAGGTTTCAGGTGGTTCGGGACATTACTGGTAATCACACACCAATTCAAACAAGAAAAAAAATGTTTGTTCCATTATAATGGTAATACTGATTGTGTATAATGTACGAAAAAACGCTAAAAGTTTTTGTAATCCTTATTAATATTTCTATCCATTTGATGTAAAAAATTATTAATATTTATAAGATCTAAATTAGCCCATTGTAAAATATGTTTTTAATTATTCTAATTAGTTTCCTTTACACAATTAATTCTATATACATTATTTTATTAAAAAATGATTTTAAAATTTCATATAATTAATTCCATTGGCTATACAAGAATTCTCATATCGGCTCCGGTGGCTTTGAGGTAGCATGCCTGCTTTGTAATCCTAAGGTTGCGGGCTCGACCCCGGATAGAATCGATAAGTTTTCTGGATGCAAAATCGTAGGCACGCATGTCATATAATTATGTGGCATGCAAAAGATCTCTTGAGTATCAAATTTGACACTGTAACTCTCGGCAAAATGAAATCATGGCAATATTTAGCATTCGACAAGAGTTAAATCGATAAAATTCAAACGTCACAATTTGGTAGTGGAAGCCGCCACTAGAGAGCGCCAGCAATGAAATGGTTTCCACTCTTGGGGTCTTGACGTGTCTACAAAGATTTAGTCGTTAATATGCAGTCTATTAAAGAAAAAAATTAAGAATTCTTATTTAGACATATTTTATACTCTCTTATAATAGAAGTTTTTTGCATCGATGTATATGTGTTTATAATTTAAAATCTTAGCTAGTCTAAAAACTTAAACTTACTTCTAGAAATTTGTTTTACTAATGGTATCTTCTTAGTGAACTATCCTTTGCTGAACGACATCTATTTATAATAATAAATTACTTTGGTGTCGAAATGACATCAGTGGACGTTCTAGATATATTTAGTTGCAAAATCTATCCAAATCAACCTGAAACCACAGAATCCTTTCTTAGCAATCCACATTGAAAATAATTAAATGTCACGAAAATTTTCAATTTTTCAAAGGAGAACAAAATTAATCAGGCTCCGGTGTCGAATCGACACCGACTGACGTTCTAGTGTGAAGATCTTAAAATAGCAAGCAAACTATTTCGGTGTAAATCCTACGGGATAAGTTCAAAGTTTACACAACAATATAAATTATAATTTCAACAACATCGGCATGAGACCTGTGGAGAGACCAACAAGCACAATGGAGAGACCTATGAGACCTACAAGCACTGCCAAGCTTTGACTCTAATTCCTGCATCACCTTGTCGTAGTCTCCCACTACCCCTTTGCATATTATCTATGTTAGGATATGTAGGATTCATAATTAATGACTACTCAAATAATAAATCACTTATTTATTATTTCTTTAAGATAGAAATTCACAATTAATAATCAACTTTAAGAACAATAAATTATCATGGAGTATTATCAGAATTCAATTATGGACGACGGAATACTAACTGATATCACGAGGGGAATAACACGTACAATCAAACTACACATTTAAATCTAAACTACAAATATTACAGACCTGAAATCTTCTTCGGAAGGAACTTGGAAACTAGTAGAATTTATGAAGTGGCTATAATCTAGGATATCTTCAATAACTTCTGAACCGCCTTAATGAATCTTTTTCAATAATCTTCTTTCCTCTATCAAATTTCACTTTATTAAACTAAACGCTTAGAAACACCTTCTTAGGCAACAACGTAGTTTACTTTTAAATCCCAAACACGGAGTTCTACTCTATCAAACCGCTTAGTCATCCTCCTCTCTTCATTTCATTCTCCCTTTTATATCTCTTTCGAACTCGCTAAACCCGAAACTATCTTATTTACATAAGTCACACTTTAAGCTCTCAGTGGGGATTGGTCAAAATAAATACAATTTAAAGTTATAAGAGAGGTTAGTGAAACGCGTA
>BMAO01001158.1:0-72168 GCA_019973975.1 Trichonephila clavata
TTTTTCAGTCGTTGAAAGATATCCTTAATAACAATGAAACATAAATTTTGGCTATAGATCAAAATCACTTCTTACAGACACACTGATTACATAGTTCCGATGCGCTGTAACTCTCGCTATTCATTCATTGGACACCAAATTTTAATCATTTCGCATGGTCGGTACAAATGTTTTTACATACGAAACTTCATAACAACCGAGCAACTCCTTCTTGGTGCGTCAGTTTTTTTGTTACATGGTTCATTTATATAACTTTTGTTAGACCGTTTATAAACATTAGTTAATGTGTTTTCCAATTCCCGTGCTGTAATCTCTTATTCGAGTCTCGAATCCGATTTGAATCCAATATGTGGAGGTTTAGTCATTTGCAGTAGGGAACACCTTAAATGCAAGTGATGACGTGTTATAAATATACAACTGCAAATGACGAAGGGAGGTATAGATATTTCGTGTTAGAGTGACACGCGTGTCCATGAGATCGGGACCGAATGATTTTTTTTTTCAATGCTTTAAATTGAAATGTATTTTAAGTTTACTAAAGTAATAGAGTAAACTTTTTTGATCCTGAATAAACTACTTTTAAAAACCTTATCTCGTAATTAGACCTGCCACGTCTATGAATATTCTCAAAGAGGACAACTGTTTTTAATATAAACATTATGCAGTGAAATCAGAACTAAAATGTATAGTTCCCAACTGAAATGTGGGTTTATAAACAAGCCATTCCTTATACAAAAATATTTTTTAAAGGATAATAAACTTCAATTTTCATTTTTCAAAGTTTTAAATAAACACTATGTTGAACTTCGTCAAAAGGCGAGTGCGTGGTAAAATACAAAAAAAAATATGTAATATTAAATCATATAAGAATTGTGAGAGAACAATTTCTTAAATAAATCTGATTGCTAATCTTATCTGGACTTCGTCATTGATAGTATCATATTATTATCTCATCATAACTAAAATAGAAAAAGCAAACGTATTTGAGTTATTATTATCTGTTTTGCTTCCTTTCGTGTTCATGTAATAGTAGTAATAAATATATTTGTGTGTGTGTGATGTTTCTTATTTAAAAAATCTAGGTCGCACGTTACATGTACGAATTTAAATTTTATTCTATATCATCACACAGACGAGAATACAATAGGGTATGTAAATTATGAGAAAAAGAAATTTGTCTCATAAATACAATGTTTGCTGTTAAACCGTGCAAAATATTTCTGATATTCAAAAAATTATATGATAAAGTCATAATATGTGAACTATAAAACTTTGCGTAAGAGTTATCAAAGTAAAATTCAGACGAGTATGCAGTCTCAAAAAATATTTTTTAAAGCCTCTTAGTTATTTTATTCAAAGTTTTTATAAAAGAACTGTTAATTAACGCTTTTTATTAGTATATCGCGATCATTTAAAGGATGGAATTAATTTACAGAAGCATAAATAAAATTAAACCGCTGTTTATTATAGAGTAAATAAATAGAGATTTGTGTGTGAATATATATTCATTTACTAACTTTAAGTAATACATTGTGTTCCTATTATTTGACAAAGGATATACGTATTATTGAGCTTTAAACTTATTGAAGATAGACTATTTATGTGTTTCCTTATAACTAAAATAAATCTGCATGCATGTATATAACTCATAAAGTATTTAAAGTTTACAGAATACCACTTGAATTTGCACATGTCATTTCATTTGAAATGAAAATAAATTTTTAATTAAATATCATAAATTCTCCTCTCTCAATTTTGTCAAAATGATTTTATTTATTTTCAGAGCTTACATTTATTATATACATAAGTAAACAAAGTCAAATATGAAATCTATTTGTTTTTCTAAGTATTTCAAACAATTTTTTTTATAAGTATAGCATAATTTTAATAATTTATTTCTTAATTTCCCTACTGTATTAAATTTATTTTATGAGTTGCTCTAAAAATGATAAAATTATTTTTGAATGCAATGCTTGGGATATTAAAATTTCCCTTTTCGTTTATATGTACCGACCTTTTCATTCTATTGTTACATATTAGAAATTAAAATTTACTTTTATTAATCATCTCATTAAAAATTAATCAATATTGTTTGCGTTTAATTTACTAAATGTAACTTCATAATTCTTAATTTACATCAAACTAATCAGCATTTGTTTAAAAATCAAATTTGATTTAAACATAACTTGTATATATGTGATAAATGAAAATGACGCTGCAATGTTGATCTTTTAATTTTTCTATTGTCCAAAACAAAACAAAAATAAATATGAATTTTCTAAATTCTGTATGTCTAAGAACTGCTCAATACTAAAATAAAATCAAGCGATTATTCTCTTAAATAACTTCAAATCCATAAAATATTTTAAATCAGGAATTAATCTTTTACTATTCTATTAATGTTTTAACAATCTTTTACGTAAAAATAAAGTGTTCTGAATTTATTTACTTGCTTTGATATGAATATGACATTTTCTCTCACGTAAATGTTTATGAATGGTATTTGTGTTTTATTAACTTTAACTACGAATTATTTTATTACATAAAAGCTTTTATTTCTTTTGACAGAACAGAATCCGTATAAGTTTCTAAGGGTTTGAATCTAACTGTACATGAATGAGTTATTTACTGTATATTATCTATTTTTTTTTGGCTTTTACTCAACCTTTTATAATAAGTAATATAACATAAGTCATCTTATTTCTACACTAGCAACGTTGATGTTCATTCTATCGAAAGGATCAAGAGACTTATAAATAGAAGGAATAGCATACTTGAAAAATTATATTTTTAAGCATAACTCTTTTTGAAGAAATGTTAAATACGATAGTTTCTAAAATTAAAGTTACAAACACATTTTTCACAATTAATAGGCTGATTTACCACTATTATGTTAGAAAGGGAGGCTATATAGTGTGATTTAGAAAACTATTACAATTATGCTTATAGAATGTATCTAATTGTAAAAGTAAAAGGTCGTTTTTTATGTAAAAAAAAAACTGGAGTTGTCTGAAATATAAAAAATTGTGTGGGGATTCCGTTTTCTTAACCCTAGAATACTACCCATTCTTTTAGCAGACTACGCTTATAACAAATAACCTTGTACTCTCCCCCCAAAAGCAGGAAATGCAACATACTACGCAGTACCTTCATAGGATCTTGGCTACTACTGATAAGGATATTTCTTTTTCTCAAAATATTTTTGCATGTAGTATTTTTAGAACAATGTTAGTCTGAGAGATGAAAGGGTAGCATTACCGTTTGAAATTGAGAAGCTGTCTTGCTTTATTTCTGCTTTGTCGGGACGATGCCAAAACGCTTTCGCGGAGAAAACATTTCGGGCTAACCGTGAATTATTAAAAGAGTTGAGTGATGATGAAAATTTTATTTCTGAGGATGAATCGGAAAGCTGACAAACTTCTGAAGATTGCAATGAATTTCACAGCTGTTGGAACCATTGGAGAAAGCAAACGAAGAATTCCTCCTGAACATTTAGAATTGCGATCTGGAAGTGTAGGAACTTCTATGTATTGTTTTGACCAAGTTAAAACTCTTTTGTCGAGTAAAACAAAGCAAAACAAATGTGTTGTTCTTCTATCTACATTTCATGAAAAACCCCATGTAAGTGAAGAAGAGAAAAACCAGAAGTAATTGAATTTTACAATGCAACAAAATGAGTCTTAGACACATTAGATCAGATGTGAAACAACATGTCATGCAGTAAAAGAAAAAAAAAAAGAAAGAAAAAAAACGTCGATAGAGAGAGAGAGCCTCTTTTTGTATTTTATGACATCATAAATATCAGTCTAGTAAATGCACATGTTATATATATGTGCATTATATTGCCCGCAAATATGAAAACAGCATTATCTTGAAGTAAGTTCGCGATACGGCTAAGTGAAGATCTGCTTGCGCAATGGATGGAAAATAGTCTAAATGTAGCAACTTTGCACCGATCAACAATTATTTGTGAACTTTTGAAATTGAGCAGAACATTGATCACTTGAACTATCGAAAACTAGAAAGAAAGAAAAAGTTGTGCTTTTTGTCCATGTAAGTGGCGTAGAATGACACGCAAATTTTGTTTATTATGTTCTAGAGCGTCATGTTGATGTGTTTAAAGATTGCTTTAAAAATAAATAAATTTTGCTTCCTTGTTTACATGAAGATTGGATACCATGAACACATCTGCGGATAGTATATTTCTTATGTTATAAACTTTTAAATTATGTTTTAAGCATGACAAAACTCAGGTCGTCTGAGAGACGAATGGGTACCCATTCCCGTAAGTTTTTCAAAGGGTAGCATTCTAGGCTTAAAGAAAATAACACGTCACACAGTCAGCAGTCAAAAAGATTAACTGGAATTATTTAACTATGAAGTGCAAGGAAACGTCGTTGTGTGTTAGACTAGAAGGTGGGTAGTCGAAGTTGAAGAAGTCACTCAATGGCTACAAATGTCTTATGGTGCTCACAAGGTTACGGCAACAGTTTAAGATATCTGGTACAATCAGTAAACACAGTAGACAAGGTCATCCAAGAGTCACAATATCCGTGCATGCATTTATTTCCCTATTCAGGTATAACTGCTAGGCAGCTGTCTGTAGACCTAGCTGCCGCGTCTAGAACAGTAGATGCCAAATTTAGTTTCTTCATGGAAATGGGTCCCAAATATTTTATTTAATGTTAAACATTTCGTGAATTCTTTAAAAATATCCACTCACCCCCACTTCCAAATTAGTTTTTATACGCCACGAATTTAATCAATAGTTGCAAGAGCCACAAGAGGTTAAAAGGAACCATTTGGGGAGCCTGTGTTCTAGAACAATGATTTCGAGAAAATCCTTGTATAGAGAGATAGCTTAGAGGGTCCTTAATGCCCGAAAACCAGCTCCGTGTATTTCTTTTACGCAGTTTTACAAGAGCACTCATCTGTCTTGGAGCCGTGAACTCCACTCTTGGATAAAATGAGATTAACATCGATTTCTCTTCAGTAACAAATTAAAACTTAACAAAGTGTTTATTTTAAATGGGCCTGGGAAACGTTATCATCTTGCAAACATCAGAGAAATCGATCGCTTTGTTGCCATTGGCATCCTTGTATTGGAAAAGATAATGCTGGACTAGCGTACACCACTCTGTATTTTCCTTTCTGGTACAGTGACAGCAGAACTCTATACCGATGAAATTCTCGATCCCATCATACAAATGTTTCGAGGAGCTGTGGAAGAATTATTTGAGCTTCTTGAAACAGAGGCTGCCCCTCTTATTAAATGAGCAATACAAAGCTATGACATTTCTATTTTGATGTGTGATTGTCGCTCTAATTTGAATGTCAGCCTACATTACAATCATGAGCAATTTTTTGTTACCGTATTTCTTTTTACAGCAAAAGGTATTAGCGTACCAGACCTCCCTCCATTAAACTGAATTTTTGACGAAATATCTCATTTTTTCATGTTTGTAACCTTGATTTTGGACCTTGGTGTATATAGACTTATGTTTCATAAAAAAAAGCATTTTTAATTTTATTGTTTGTTTCTACTAGACTTGTCGTGAAGAATTTTTATTTTCATTAATTGTGAAAAGAAATTTTTTAGTTATACTCTGCCAAGGGAGTTTCTTATTGTCTTTCTTGTGCTTACACAGAGTTAAATTTAAACTAATAATTGGGAAGGTTTTCATCAGCACACAAAAACCATGTATTAATATTTTTTAAATAAATTTTTACAAAGATTAGAGGACTTTGTAGGTATTATATGGACCATTATTGCGGGAATTTGGACAGAAGACCTTCAGATCTAATTTTTTGAAGTATGAGCTGGTGCCGATGGATCTAGCTTTCACATTCGTGAGATGACCTATATGTAAATAGAGCCTATGCGCAGCGCATGCGCAAAAAACAAAACAAAAGAGAAATTCACTCAATAGGATTGGTTTTTTGACCACTGGTGTCCCATGAAAACTTTGAAAGAAAAATATATGTTAAAGAATTTTGTGCCAAAATGAAGAAAACTCCACTTCTGTGATAAGATTATTCCATAACTTAAGGACTCATATCTTTGATCAATGACACAGTGCACTCTACGCAAAAAGCTTGATTGGACTGGATACCTTGGAGTTTATCAGTTACAAAGTAACATGTAGTATATTCTGGACATTTAGAAGATGTACCTGTATGGTTGTTGTGGAAACAAATTACCAACTTAATGTTGTTTTGTTAGTATATCAATTCTTTTATGCTCTTATTATGTCAGTCCTACTTTTTGGCAAGTGATGCGGCGAGTCCTGAGTTATGTTCTTTATAAACTCCATACTTTCCATTAGTTTTCCAATGGAAATATTGACATTCGAAAAGTGTTTACGCAGCATTTCCTTACGCAAATGATATCCTATGTCGCTTCACCATGAAGCAATATGCGGACTAATGAGGAAAATAATCAAGTAACTACTCACAAGTATAACATTTAGGCAACCAAAAACCCACGCGCTCTTTTGATTACTCTTATATCCTACAAAAGTTAAAGAATGGTGTGGTTTTACAACAACATTCGTCAATGGCCCAATTTTGGGAGACATATTCTGTTAAGATTTGAAACCTGATCCGTCACTGGAAAGTGGAAAGTGATATCAGAATATGCAGACACCATTTATAATACGAGAATTGTAGCACCGTGTTTACCAGTAGGGCATGATTTTCATGTAATATGGTATTACTTCCTATATTTGTCACGGCATTTTGCATTACTGCAAAATTTCAGCCACGTACGGGTGATAAAATGCTTTTTTCCGATAGCTTCTCGCCCTCCTAACCACACTGTGGGACTTTTGTGGTTATTTGGATTCTGAAAAGATTATGTCTTTCGAGAACAACTCGTAAACATAACATATTCTGAAGGATAGGTACATTAAACGTTTTGTATTACTTTTACTTAATTTTTAGTGCGTGAACTCAAACGCATGTTGTTCAAATTGCATGCTATTTTCACGCATAAAACAGATAAACAGATTCTATACAATTTTCTGGACTGAAGAAGTTTTCGTTCGACATCGCTCAATATATTGTAAAGGAAATATCGAGAGTTTTTCGTCTTCTATGCTGTAGGAATGTTATGGCTGGAAAAGAGAAAAAAAAAAAATCTATAAAAAAATAAAAAATGAAAAAAATCTTTCATTATGCGTAGAGAAAAATTCGTTATGGCTGGAAGGATTTATTAGTAGGCAAATAGTAAATATAGAAATATAAGTTATTCTTTTTTTTTTTTTTTTTTTTGTAAAATCTTATTTCCTCACCCCCTGACTGCAGTGAGTTGCTAAGACCTTTCTATAAATCTGTGCTTCAAATATATAGAGATATGAGATATACTAAATATTATAGCTGAGTGTATATCTGCGTCTTTAAAACCAATTGCCTTTTATCACATTCAAGTGTCGTTGAAAGATGAGCTTTTCCGTAAATATTCTAAACTTCAAGTAAAAATCGAATTAAAGTCTATAAATTAATTAATATGCTTATGATCGAATCAGAACAAAATATCCATCAAAACATACGATAAATCAAATTTTCCATTAGACATGCCTTGCTAAAAAAAGTACGTCTAAGTAAAAATAGAAATGCACTCAAACATGATAAGCAAATATTGAGGAGTTATTCTTTTTCAATTTTTCATTACTTCGCTATTGAGCAATACTTTTAATTTGAAAAGGAAAAAAAATGATATATATCTACATTAAATCACCGAAATATAAAAAAATCTATCCATCTAGAAATAAATGTCACCATAAAAGATTGAAGTGCTGTTTTCCATAAAAAGTGAAAAATAGCCAATGGTTCAAAATTGCATTTGACAAGGGTAGTATAAAAACTGTCACACATATTTTTTATCCTATAATTCACGTACAACATTTTATTTCTGTTATTTTTAGATACTAGAAGACACCTAACTTGAATATTCATGGAAAAGGGCTACAAAAATAAAAACGTTTCTCCTATCTAAATTGAACTTATTGGTTGAAGGTTATTTTTTATCCCCTATAATATATATATATATATATATATATATAAGAAACATTTCAGTTTAAATTTTAAATACTAAATATTTAAAATTTTGAAAGAGTAATTTCTACCAAAATGAGGCATTTAGGTTGAAATTATTTTAAAAATACAACTATAATGCGTATTAGTTTATTCAAAAGATATCTGTCTGTAGCTATTAAATATTCCACACATTTGTGTGATTATGAAATTATAAGTAATGTGTTATTAGTTCTTACTTATGAAAACTTATAGGTAATGTTTTATCTTTGTGTAATTATGTATGTCAAAAATTAAGCAACGAAGTAAAATTTCTTTTTATAAATGTATTTTCTATTTTGTTTTATTTTAAAAAATAAATTTGAAATAGGTTTTTTAAAAAATTCAAAGATTTATTAGCATTTAATTAAAAAATTGCTGCAGGTACAAACATTTCACTCTATTCTATTGCTATATTTTCTGTTTCTATAGATGTTGGAAAGTAATTGTTTTAAAGCAACACTTTTTACACAAGGTCTATTGAAGTTGGACTTCTTGATTTTCCTCCTACCAAATGAATTTCCTATAAGCATAGCTTAACGATATTTTATAGGATCGATTCTCAAACAATCTATTGTAGAGTTGTTACTCGAATGATTATGGAGTTTGATTGAATCAAGATACTAAGCTCAATATTTGCTAAACAAAAAGAAGACAAACATAAAAGGGAAACAAATATACTTCGAATTAAATGTCGAGCAAATATCGATAGACAAATCTATGTTAACAACCATATACTTGTGCTCACATGTACTCGACTAAATAATTGTTATATTAATCGTGTGATAGTATACAATGAGGAATTCACAGAAAATAATGTGCAATACCGGGAATTATGATTAATGACATTGTCATATACTAAAAGTGTATGAAAAGAAGCCTAGGTTGTATATAAAATCACTAAGATAATATTCCATTTTTAATTACAAAAATCGTAGGGGAAGTATGTTTGAGTAGTGCATTTGACTGGACAGAATTGTATGCATAAAATAAAAGAAAAGATGATAAAATTCTGTCCATTGTATATGTAAATCAATATTTATTAAGTAACATAGTAATTTTGTGTAATATATAACTGTATAATATTAAGTTAATCATTACGGTACTTTAAAACCTTTCATAATACCATGATACAAAGTCTTGTAGGCAAACAAAATAAAATGTCAAATACTGACAGGGATTAAATATCCCGATAAGCCTATGATTTTCTAAAATCTTTCTATTAAATCTCGGTATAAAATTTCTTCAAATTGAATTATATTGTTCATAATGCAAAGTATGCAACAAGATTTTATTATTAAAATAAAGAGTATGTTTACATCGAGCGATCAATGAAGTATGAATCATATGTTATTCAAAATCCCAAAAGTAAATTTGTCTATCTATCTAGCTCTAGTATTACTATAACTGTAGATTAGTTCGTCCTAAGAAGTATGAATTTCTAGCATATATAAAGAATTTACATCCCTTCTTCCCTGTGACCTGGCTAGAGGTGTGGGGGGAACTAAATGATCAGACGACACATGATGAACTTCAATTATTTATATTTATCACTATATTCAACTCAGACACAAATAACACTCTAAATAACATAACTTGATCAGTCAGAACACGTCAGACGAGATGCGTGGGTAGAATATATACAGTCATGCAGATCTATCTTTAAGATAACCTTATACAGAGCTTGTATAATTAATGACTTCACTAATAATTTAACTCTCTAACATGAACTTGATTAAGGATTACAGTACCTGAACTCTAGCGGTCTTCTAATCCTTGCATTTACTTTAACACGGCACAAACAGTTGAACTAAGCACTTTCTTAAAATTCCGACTTCTCGCTTCCTACACTGATTAAGTATACGTTTCACTGCCGATTTACCACACTTATCATCTACCCACAATTCACTTCACTTCTAAACTATTCTCACTTCACTAATTTTCAAACTGCCGGTTTGCTAGCTTCTCATCTATTCACTTCACATCCAGATATCATCACTTCTCTAACCTTCAATTCTCACTTCACTAACTTTCAAAACTCGTGGATGCAGAACATATATATTAAACTTAATTTGCATAATCACGCTTTCTATCTTCGGAGAAAAATGGTTGAAAAAATGTTTCCCCAAAAAGAATTCCCCAGAGGTTAATAGAAGGAACCGTATAGATTCGTCACACACATAACTGCAACAAATTAGCATTTCGCAAAAAAAAAAAACATAATCAATGACCAAGTGAAAGGGAATCATTTTTTGATATTAGATAATTTTCTTCCACGACTCATGATGAAGTTCTTTTTAATATAATTTTTTATATCTGAGTATTTTTAGGCAACTGAGTTAAAAGAGCTGTCATAAGCAACAAGAACTACACAGATGTTATCTATTGAACTGCATTAATAGCAGTGGGTGAAACAAACGAGTCTTCTCAGAGAGAGCAACACATTTGTTCACATTATTTTACAATGTCTAGATATTTTACACCAACACCTACCAGGTTACATACATTACATTTCATTATATCGATTTTTTTTAGATCGTTAATGTAGCATTCGTAAAAGACAAAACGAGTTTTAATATTTATTATTATTAATTTTTGAATTTATTTATTAAATTATCTTATTGTTCATTAATTATCCGTTTGTCTATTTGCTCTATTTCTCTTTTTAACACGTTTTATAAGCTTCACTTGTACGTAACGGAATCTTTGAACTCGATTTTTACCCACTTTAAAAGGTCAGATTCATTCGAGAAATTTTGCACTGTCGTCAAGGACCGATGACAATACAATAATTTCATAATTTTGTTTCATTGTCCTGATCAGGATCACCAGGAATAACGATAATTAGATTTGGCGACTAATTTATTATACCATTTCCAGGTTTGGCGAATAAAAGATTAAGTTACAACCATAAAAGCGAGAAAATGCTCGTCAGAAATTTCTTACCATAATGTAAATAATTGCCTAGTTTTTCTGAAAATGGAAAGAAAAAAAAAAGACTCGTGCATGTGAAAAAAAGTAATTTATGTTCTAACTGCTAAACTCAGACAAGAAGTCTGTTTTTCTAAATTCTATTGTCGGATCTGTGTGGGGAATAAAACATCATTAAATGCTTCATTTTACCAAATCTGCTGATAATTGATTCAGAAGTCACAGGATTAATGTAAGTTTCAGACAGAATATTTTGAGTTCCTTTTAGTAAAAAATATCATTGATTTCACACTATCTTTCGCATGAAATATTTCAAACTTAGCTCTTCCAGATTTTTTTCAGTTGGCTGATCGACGTACTGATAGAAAGCCAATGGGTATTACAAATTCTAAAATATAACGCATTTAAAATTAATTCATCAA
The DNA here is from genome assembly GCA_019973975.1 of Trichonephila clavata. Classification (NCBI taxonomy): domain Eukaryota; kingdom Metazoa; phylum Arthropoda; class Arachnida; order Araneae; family Nephilidae; genus Trichonephila; species Trichonephila clavata. The sequence continues at coordinate 11,427 of BMAO01001158.1, forward strand.
TGAATAAATGATAGTTTAAAAACCGAAAATATATCTTTGTATTGTAAATCGAACTAAGAAAATGAAAAATAAATTCTAATACAAAAAAAAAACTAAAAGCACATTTTATGGTTAATCGAACTAAAAAGTAAAAAAATAATTCTTAATATAAGAATAAAATGATTAACGAGAAAATTAATGTTCATTATGGTAGAAGTGTGGAGTGCTTTGTACTACATTTTTACACTAACTCAGCATTTCGGAATAGAACTAGTAAGAAATTATAACAATTGATACAGAGCACCCCACACTTTTACACCCAATGACATTATAATCTCGTTAATCATTTTATTCTTATATTAAGAATTCTTTTATTTTAACTTTTTAGTTCTATTAAACATAAAACGTGTTTTTTTAGTTTTTTTAAACAATAATTTATTATTTTAAACAAGTTTTAATATTAGTCTTGATATATATTTTACAGATGTATACTTTATTAATTAGCAAATATTACAGTGAGTCATTCTCTTCCTTAACGATATGATATATTTTTAATGCGCTGAAAAAGGGAAAAATTTAAGCATAATTATCGGGAGCTTCTTTGGTTCACTGTAAAAACTTGGAATGTGGAACGCCAGCATATTCCCGTCACTTTATCGAAATTCAAAAGCTAGAGTTCCTTAGTCAATAGTCCTCGAATAACTCCGCATTTCGTGTGACACTATTAAACAATAGTTTATATATCATTCGGAACTATTAAATTTATGCATGTATTGCTTGTATTTGATGAAACCAAGACGACTATTAAAACTAAATCAATTAGAGCTTTACATCAAGCTCGATGAAAGAGGGATGCATTTTACTGCTTTCAAATGTTTATGTATATGCAGCATTTAATTTTAAGTGTTTGATGTCACATTTGAGAGCTGCTTGTGATATATTGTATGTGGAAGCATGGCTTCACATTTCATTAGTAGCCAATTCTCTTTTCAATGATATAATATTCTTTAAAATATTTAAATAATTATGGAAACATCAATAAGATAATTTCCTCAATTGTTTTGAAGAATTTTTGCAATAATTTTCAGTGTTTCGATTGTGAGGCCAAAATTTTTCCAGTTTTTATTAAAAATGTTAATATTACATAGAAGAAGATACTATAGAATTTTAAACAGAAAAAACTTTTAATAGTGAAAAATATATATTTCCCCTTTCCTTAGGTAATATTTTAATTCTAAGATTATCTACATTTTTTTCTAAAAATAAAGGGTGGTTTTTTAGTTTAAAAAAACTAAAAAACACCATTTTATAGTTAATCAAACTAAGTTGTAACTTATTATTTTAGACACCAAATCTAGAAATGGGATCTAAAATTAGTCGCCAGATGCGGAATGGGATCTGGAAATTAGAAATCGTTAATCCTGATGATCCTGATCAGGACAATGAAATAAAATTATTAAATTTTTATATTGTCATCGGTCCTGGACAAGTGAGCAAAGTTTCGAATTAATCTGATCATTTAAAGTGGGTAAATATTGAGTTCAAAGATTCCGTTACATACAAGTGAAGCTTATAAAAGGATGTTAATAAAAACTGTTAAGAGACATTCTTCAATAATTTTTATGACAATCAAAATTTATCATTTACCAAGGTTTCCTAATGAACGTCGACCAATTGATTCAGAATTTAGATTTGGTATTAATTTACTTTATGTTTTTAGAAAATCAATGAAAGACACCTTTTATGAGAAAAGTTTAAATTCATTAAAGAAAATGAGTACCTACATCGATTTTTTTAAAAATCTCATTCCATATATTCGAGGAATTGATTATTTGTACTTAATGTCGCAGGAAAACATTTCAGAACCTTCGTGCTGTTAATGATGAAGCTGAACTGGGGGATAAATTTATTTAAGGAGTCCTTAATATGGGTTGAAGAGTAAAAGCAACCTCTATGTTTATCCTGTGAAAAAGATTATAAAAAATTAACACTTCGAGTGCAAGAAGGCTACTCCTATAAGGAAATTTATGTAAGTTAATTACATTCCTATTATATTCCTATTAGTAATTGCTCTTTCCAAACACATGAAAAATATTTCGTGTAACTGCAAAATTATTTTAACCGTGTGTGTTTGTAATCAAATGCCTTTCTTATATAAGGAAAACTAGAGCGTTCATAAAGTGGATGGTTGGAATATTCTTATTCAGTCTTCCTAGTCAGCTGAAGCATATAAAAAAGTGACTGTAATACTTGCCTCAGTGCATTTCACTATATATGTTATGGTTATAGCTCCTAAAAGTAATTTCTAACGATAAGATATTGAAGCATTTGCCGGTAACCAGATATCTGAAACAATAACATGTAATAATACATTTTATTTTACATTTGCTACAGGCATAGAAGTACAAAAGAAACTGCTAAATTTGAAACTCGAATGACTTTGAATGAATTTCAAAAGAATTGAAGCCTCAACAAACAAAACCAGGCCAAGTATACAATAAAAGTATTTACACTTAGAAAAATTGTTGTTTCTTTATCTTCTCTGACTCAACGACACAATGTTAGTTGGGTTCAAACTTGCCCCAGTGTCGCGGCCAGCTGGTATTAATACAGACTGATCACAAAGGCATGAAGGCTGCGTTTGCGGTATTCAAAGCGACATAATATACCTCTGGTTCAAGATCGAATCTAGTCAGGTGCAAGAGTGTATCTAAGGTTCCTTTTTTGTCTCTTTAAAGACGGAATTTTTCACACCATCAAACTAAGACACGTGATATAGAACGATTTCAGTTGGAAGTAGCCGAGATTTCTGTTTAGTCATTGGTCATATGTAACTTCTCATGGGATGGATTTGAGTGATCAAAGAGGAAACAAAGATCGAATTGCCTCTGAAAATCCATGTCAGCATTATCCTGTCCTGGGTATTTTCCCACAAGAAATTAAGTGACCGTAGTAAAATTATCAGTTGCTTAACAGGGGAATCCAGTCCTTAACTAGAGATCCCGCAATCGTATAAATTCATGCGAGTGTGAAGAAAAAATTAACACAGACTCAAACGAAGTACCTATAATACCGCAGCCAACAAAGAAATGAAACAGACAAAACAAAACACAAATTTCAATTTTCAATAAAACAATCAGTGTTAAACATCTTGCAGGAAAACTTGAACCAATATCAGAATTGTGCTCTTTCCTTAGTTCCTAGTTTAAAATCCCTCACAGAGGATGAAAAATTCGCAGCAAAAATAGTAATACTTTTAACATTTTAAAAAATAAAAAAATGTTATGTCGACTGATTAGCTTTCAAAGAAATATTCCAAACCATTTCCTACCACTTACACGACTTGTTACAGGATATTCTGTGCTTAGTCACAAATTTCCTTACTGCAACCTCCACCTACTTCATCAACTCTCCCTTTTCGGGAAAACTTGGAAAACCTACCTGGTGAAATGCTCTCTTTCCTGTAAAATACTATTCTTGAATTGTTTTAATTTGAACTCAATTTAATTAAATACATAAGTTCAAATAATGTTATTCAAGACATGGGAATAATTGAAACTAATTATTAATTTTATCCTAACTTAACCTTAAACTAACAATTATTTTTTATTTGTAGATATATAGAATCTTCATGATGTGACTTTAATTTCTATAAGTGAACAAACACTTATTCAATAACACTTAAATTTTCTGAATATCTTTTCAGATTTCAATGCAATGTGTGAAGTTTTCATTTATCAATGAATCATTGATTATAGAATGTACATAATATCATAGTTCCTTCTTTTTTTAACTTTATACATCACATTAAGCAAAAACAAAAGTGAGTTATTTTCTGCATGCAGGAAAAACTGAAATGTCTAAAATAGTTTATTTTATGAGCAACCATCACAATTAAACAGTTTAGTTGAGGTAAAATACGACACACCAGTACCGCTAGACTAGAGGATTTTGTCAAGAAATTATTTGGTTGTTTGTAGTAATTCTTAATCTACCACAGTTTCCTCTCTCTCCCCCCAAAAAATTGAGATCTGCTAAGTGCAAAAGTGTACCCATTATAAATCAAGAATTATTTTAATGCAATAGAAATTTAAATCTATGGTGTGCTGTATGCTGATATTACTGGTGCAAGATATTTTGCTAATTTGCACCAAATGTTCTTTAAATTACGAAGTTTTTGCATGTGTAACTATATAAAAAAGAAATGATAAAATGAAAAATAGTGTTAAAAGTACAAAACGATTGCTAAGACATCGCAAATAGGTGTTGCTCATGTTTATCTAAGAAGTAAATTATTATAAAGAAGATAAGGAATAACTTATAAGGCATTTCGGTATTGAAAAGTATGGCAATCCACAAATAACAAAATTGCAATATTATTATCAGCTCCAATGAAAAAAAGTATTAGAGGATGTTAACTAAATCTTTATTTACTTCTAGTAATTAAGAAGGAATGAATATAATGTTGAATTATTTTTACGAATTTTATTTAAAAGGATTTAGTTGTAAATCTTGATAAGAAATTACATTACAAAGTAGTATTGTGTTTTAAAATAAGTAAAATGTTTCATCATAAAGGGTTAAAAAACTCTTCAAAGCAACCAAATTAATTGTTTACTGTTATAAATGCTTTCTAAGATATATTAAAAGGTTTGTTAGTTTTTTTATCAAAGGTAATGCTGTCAAAGCAAACTCATTAGTAGGCATTGAAATTAACAAGATATGAATGGAATATATTTTCTCGAAATATATCTAAAAATACATTTTTAAGCCTCATAAATCAGTGATAAATTATGCATGAGTTTCAGCGGTTATAAAAATTCCATTTTAACAAAATATAAAAATTTAAAGGCAGTCAAGGAAAGTTTGTTTCATCCTGGTAAAATATTTGTCGTTCATCTATAGCGCTAAGTATTCATCAAAATTAGTTTCGAATCAAAATATTTATGATTTGGCAATTTAACAAAAAAAATTGTTTTCAATTTATCTAATGTTTGCATTTCATACAAAATTGTCAAATATATAATGATTCATATCTGAAACGAGTTAGAATTTTAGTATAATCCTATTTTCTCTCTTCCGCTAAACCATTAACTTCTTTTTATTTATATTCTGTAAAAGCTTTGGAAACTGTGATGATGCTCTGCAATGGTGATTAGGAAGTTCAGGAATAAAATTTAAATTTATTGAAGGATGAAAGTATTAAAATGATTCTTACATATTTCTGTGAATCATTTCCGACTATTTACTGAAGCTTTTTAAACGTTGCAAGTGTTAAAATTTCTATTATTTAAATGAAAAACCTTGAAGCTAACAGAATAAAGAATTTTGAAAAGTTTTAATTTGTTTCAAAAGTGGTTTGTTTATGTATATATTCATTTTATACAGCACAGCTATTAATAAAGGTAGATAACAATATTATTTTCTCCTTATCCATATAAATAAAAATATCCACTTGGAGAAGGACTTAATTTAGTTGATTGATACGTCGTACTTTGTTAACCCTTACAGGACCATAAGGTTCCTAAGAGTAAATATTAGCACGTGTAACAGTTTATTTTAGTTTGTTTATACGTAAAATAAATTAAAATCATGAGAAAATGCATGACAATGCATAATTTTTTGAATCCATGTATCAATTCAACTGGGACCAATGTGTAATTTTATCGGGCATTTGTTTTCCTTTGCTCAATTATTTTTAATATTACTCAAAATTATACTTACCTAATAAAAGAAAATGTGCGATGAAACATAGTAATGGAATATTGTGTCACACAATAAGTAAGAAAAACAAAAATACAGATTGTGAATATTTTATCACTAACATAATATATTTGACGATTCTCTTCTTATCCCTTCAAGACATTCATGTTTAAGTAATTTCATTTGGCAAACATTTAATTTTAGCATTCAGTGTAAAAACCGCAGAAAATTTTCTAATTAAATACGACAATCACGATTGAAAATAGGGGGAATTGTTTTTCTCTTAGTCATGAAAGGATTAAGCTACTGGTGACGGACCTTGTACTCTGGTTGGCCGATGAATTAGAAACCCAAGATCAATATTTTACTGGACCACCTTTTACACGGATTTCCGATTTGATTGGCTTGATTCTAATGAGTCTATCGAGATTGATCTCTCTTGATTCTCATCGAGTCTACATACCTCTGAAGTGCATGTGCATCCAGAGAATATCATGCATTAGCGATGCAGCATTTCAGATATTGCATATTAGACGAAAGAGAAGAGAGCTACCGGATGCGTCTTCTTACCATATCCTACTCATTTTCCACGGGATTACGATTCACGTTATGGGGTGGCTAAGGAAAGTGTTGGAGATCAGGCATGTTCAGTGAACCAATCTTGAACACTTCTGGCACGATGTATAGTTGCATTGTCATCCATGGTGTATTCGTCAATATCAGGGTAAAATTGAAATATTGCAGGATGCATTTGTTCTGCCAGTATATCTAAGAATCTCATAGCTGTTTGTTTACCTTCGAGGAACACCAGGGCACCTTTTCCATGACGGCACAACATTTCGCCAAATATGACGTCTTTCATCAGTACAAAATAAGGTGTAGTGTGATTTATCCGACTACATTACTCGTTTTAATTCTTAAATACCCATCGTCTACATTCCCGACACCAAACGATTTTTTTTTCATTTCGGGCAGAAATGAGGATTTTTCTCACAGGCACTCGACTATGCATTCCTCTCGTTGAAATTGTCTGCGCATGGTTCAAGCAGAAATCTGTTGGGAACAGCCTTGTTTTACTATTTGTGTAAGTAGAAGCACAGTAGAGTCCTTATTTTACCGTACATTTATTCAGAGAAGACGTAGATCGTGCTTTTAGAAAATTATGCTCAAACCACAGTTGCGTCTTCTAGAAAAGGTTCTGATTTCATCTTTGAAAACCTTTGATATGATTATTTTTTAGAACCCAGTGAGATTTTCAGTCTCCGAAATTGAGGCTCCTGCTAAACGGGAACCAACAAAAATCATTTTTTTTTCAAATTGAGAAAGATCTCTCACTATTCCCTTTTACTTCATTAATCATGAAAAACACTCATACCTTACTTACACTTGCATTCTAACCACGTGTAACCCACGTCATAAAAAAACTGCATACTTTATCTCTAACAAGCATTTAAATGCAAATCTCAAAGTTTTCTAATTCATTTGTCAGTGTAGGTATGATTCCAAATCATACTGATGCTGTTTTTTGGTACTAAGCCAATGAGAAAAACTAATTTAAGGTATGCCAGTCCCTTTACGTGGCGGTTCATAAATGATTAAACAGTAACAATATCGGCTAAGGCCCCGCAACCATGAATACAAGGTCAGTATCGGACAATTCGGACCTTTTAAAATGGAGTGAAAAAACTTGGACACACACTGAGATATAAAAAATTAATGCTGATCAGATTTAAAATTTGTTACAAAATGTTAAGTTCATTAAGTTTTTTAAAAAAAAGTATTTAAAAATTTTTTTATACGCTGTGGTTTTATGCAGTTAAATTGGAAGAGATATATTTAAAACTTAAGATATCATTGTTTTGTATTTCTAATTTATAATTACAGCGAGATAATGTTCATAAAGCCAAAAATTTTAGAAAGAAGAAAAAAAATTCAGTTTTATATATAATGGTTTCATATATATATATATTAGTTCAAAAGTATTTTGGTGAATCAAAAGTTTTTTCAACTTAAGATGTGGCCGCGGTAGCCGAGTGGTCTAGGCATCGAATCGTGGCTAGCATGTCATGAGTTCGATCCCAGTACCACTAAAGACCCGCCGTGTAGGGGAGCGATGCACGTTAAATCTGTCGAGAGCTCAAATGTCTTCCCGTGGTGTGGTAGTTAGGAGAGGGGGGTGCCAGCTTAGGTGTCGTCCGCGTCACTTGACCATGGTTCAAAATTACGCGGACCGTCCCCAAAAGCCCTCGTGTAGCTGAACAGTGGGACGTTAATATTCACTCACTCACTATTCAACTTAAGATTTATCCAAGTCTGGCATGAAAAAGAGCTTCATAAAAAATCGTCAGTATAAATTTGAAATTGTAATTTTGTTAAAATTAACGCATTCATCTATGTATATTTTTCTCGTATGACTACAGTATTTTTTAAACTCATCAATATAATTCCTAAAGTTTTCTAAAAATTGTATATAAACCTAAACTATTAATTCTAAACATGCGACTAAGCAAAAGAAAAAAATTCGGAAAAAATATTTAAAATTAATTGTTTAGAAACTCTTGAATTAAGCGATCCAAATACAATTTCAAATCAATATAATAAATCAAATAGTCAACATAACCAATGAATGAATAGTTCAAAAATAAATTTGATAATTTCTGTGTGTGTTGCGTTATATCAATTATAATAGTACTAAATAATAGTTAAGCACAAAATATTTAGTTTAAATAATCATAAACGATTAAATATAGAACATCATAAAAATAGTTTTTCTGATTAATTATCAAATATAAAATAAGTCCTTTATGTTTCATAGCTGTAATTACATTTGTCGTATGCACACACATATACATGTTTATGTGTGTATGAGTTACATCTCGAAAAAAGCCTTGAGCTTTTTCAACAACCTCACTGGCATGCAAACCAAAGCCACCTGTGTCTGATTTTGAGTATGATTGCATATTTATTTCAATACTCAAAAACTGATATCTGCTAAATCCTTTTTTTCTTAGGTTTCAAAAGGTGAGTAAAGCCCATTAGAAATTATTCCCAAGACAATAAAATGACAGTTAATGTTACAGTTAATGTTGTAATTACAGATAATATTTACAAGTTATTTAAAAATTATGATTAAAAAATTTAATAACGTCTTTTCGGTTTTTTAACCATGTTTCTCAAAGCTTCGTTATATATTGTCTGACTATGCTAGAAGTCTTATTCATGTCTCCAACATCTAGCGCCTAAAGACAGTATAGCTCCAAACAGACATGCGTAAAAAAACATCAGAACTCCATCTATCGACGAAGCTTGGTAACAGTGACTGGTACTACATATATGTGGACACATTTTAATACACCTGTATCATGTTATGTTGTCTCAACTTTGATATCGAAACATGACTAGATACGAGGAAAATACGTATGCGCATTTATATAAAGTAATACTCAGATATTACACACTGATATCATTAACAAACTTATTTGTTTGCTGTAAGCTTTTTTTATCAACAATTAGCGGTTTGTTGTCGAAGTTATTGTGTCATTGTTTTTTATGTATCAATATCTTCACATTATTAGGTAAATTTAAGGAAGCGAAGTTATGGAGTAATGCGATATACTTATATGGAGTTAATGCAAAACATTCTTATTCATTCTCGTAAAGTTGATGTCATCTTTTCGTTTTTTTAATTATCATTTAAAATGAGCAATCCATATAGCTTGCAAAACAGAATTACTTAATTTTATTGTTTTATTTTTGGATTAAAATCTATTTTTTGGCAGGCCCTTCCAATGACAACAAAAAAATTACTTAAGGCAATGCAATGTATCATTCCTGAAGTCACATTGGAATCTGACGTAGTTCATTTTTATAACAAGAAAAGTAGCTTCAACACTTTTTACTCGTTTACTCTATTAATCATTTTGAGACAGATTTAAAAAGGACAGAATTTTGGCCGATTTTAAAGCTAAATATAGTTTACTACTAATATGAAGCTAGATGAATTTTAAGCTGAAATAAGCCAATTCCTTTAGTTTGGACATATTGTAGTAAATGTTAGCTTTTCATTTTTGCTTTCTACTCTTCAAATTTGCTAAATTTTCAATTCATTCTTAATTAAAAATTAAATCAACTTTCTATGTATTTAATGCAAATGTGGGCAAACAGTAAACCGCGTGCCACATGCGGCCCGCAGAGTTTTTTTGGTTTGTTTTGCTTTGTGGTACACAAAAGTCAATCAGAAAATCTGCCTTGAACCCAGATTAAATGCATTAATTTGCAGGTTGTGATGAGAATTTCAACAAACAATCGCACTCCTGTTTTTCGAAGAATTGTAGAAAAGTGTGTCGAGGTCCGAAGGTAGCGGATGTGAGAGGGTTCGAAAAAGTAGCAGGCATGATCATAAAAATAGTTACTTTCATTCTATCTTCAGCACTTTATGAAATATGCAATTTTATAACTTAACTCTGGGAGCAATCGGAAGTCCTATCCCTTAACCGGATATTCTAGAAAATTGAAATTCCTTTATCTGGATCTGAAGCCCCTTGTTATGATTCTTCTCGAAACCCGATAGCTCCGTTAGCTCCAAGGTTGTTTATTTCGCCAATTCCTGGTGGATTCTACGTCGACTATAAATCTGAAGACACGCGACCACCTACTCGCTCTTTATCTTTTCAAATACTACGATTGCACACTTTACGATCAATGTTTAATCATTCAATTTGCATACTCAATGACAGGCACTTAGTAGTGATATTTGCATAAAAACAAGCATAACTAATGCATAAACTAATATCATAGATAAAGAATCTTTTCCCAAAAAGGATTAGTAGAAAACCCCGAATAGTACCCGTTACAAATGTTATAGTGTACATATGTCTCTATAATTAAACGCACTAGCAACAATAGAATATATGAATCTAGCAAAATAAAATTGATTAAAACTGTTACTATTTTATTTAACTTATATTTATCTCCGCTTTTCTCAAACTGTGGGGTGCACCTCCCTTAGGGGGCAAAATAACTTTACGATAGGGGCGCGAGCATATTGAAAAGTCTAAAACAAAAGATTATGTAAAAAAATTATCAATTTACTGAAAGTAAACAAAATACATTCTGACATAACAAAAAGCAAAATACACATTTACACTGATATAATATAAATGTATTAATATTACACTATGTATTTGATAATTAATTTAACAATGCTAAGTTAAGAACAAGTTTAATAATTCCCAGTGACCCCATGATCTTGTCATACATAAAATTACATAAACAATTAACACCTGTTTGGTTTAAAATTAATCACTTAATTGCCGTTTAAAAATTATGCAATTCGCTCCTAATGGCACCGGACACACTGTAAATTTCTTTATATTGCATTCCTTAGCCTTCAGAATAATTTTATGAATAGCAGTGCGCAGAAAAGATCGTACTTCGGAAAGACGTATATATACGTCCAGGGAAAATATCACTTTGGCTGAGTGAGACATTTATGTACGCCGTTGGCATTAAAGAGGTTTAAGTCTAATTTAGCTTTAGCATCAAAGTATTTTTATTGAATTCAATACAATTGTTATAGTATGGAGGTGGGGCACGATGAAAATTATGATTGAATATTGGGTCGCAAATATTGAAAGTTTAAATACCACTGATTTATCTACTTTTATTATAGTATAATTTATATTTTTTCGGAGATGCACAATAAAATTGATCTAGCAAAATAAAATTGAATAAAAACTGTTGCTATTTTATTCAACTTATACTTATCTACTTTTATTATGGTAATAATTTCTGAGATGAATGTTTACTAATGAATGCAATAATTTTTAAAAGGTGTGGCTCTCCGTTATCCTGCTCTTCCACAATTTGTCTTTCGAGTCAAAACAATTGTCCGCCTCTGATTTAATGTATTCATATTTGAATGTATTATTGATGCTTTAATTTACTAAGTGCGAAAAGTCTGAAAGTTTCCCTTGTTTAAATTAATTTCCTTCGCGAATTTTGTTTTCTGTTTTTTTCTTGTGTTCCTATCACTTTGTTGCAGTATAAATATAGCTATGGTTGTAACTTATTTTATTTTGTAGGCGAGGTATTTTAACCTTAAAATGCAGACATATATTATAAAATGTTAAGTAAATGTTACAATTATTTTTAAAATAACTGAACATATAGAAGAACTGGAAACAAGCAATAAATGATAATTTTTTCAAGTTTAACTTTGTTGAAATAATCAGTTATTTTTGAATTATCCCTAAGAAAGTGTACAAAAAATTATACAAAAATTATACAAAGTTCATACTATTTCTAAAAATATAGCTTTGGCATTATTTAATTAAATTATTTCTTTTAAATGTGATAATTTCTTTGCCATTCTTGTTAAGTCTCACTGGTCTTCGTATTTATTATTATTATTTGAAATGATACAAAATATTTGTTTCACTTTATTTTAAATTTGTGTTTATGAATTTTTAAAAAAGAATTTCAAAAAAGAGACATTGGAAAAGAATATTATCAATTTCATGTCAATGCTTGTAAATCATTCATAAGACGACAAAGTTATTCATGTGATAAACTACTGCTCAAAATTGAAATATTCTCTTTTCTTGTCTGATACATGACTTGTTTGTGTAAGAAAAGAAAATTCTTCAAAATATTGGTTCGAATAAAATATAAGTTAACAATAATTTATTCTTAAATTCTTGAACAACAAAACGGTTTAGAATAAGCAAAATTCCATGAATATTTATCGACTTATTTGATCTTTATGGCATAACCCTGCACACAGGATCTTAAAAGTATTGTCATACAATTTTATGACTTAAACTTCATATATCTGACTTTTAATTTCCAGACAACGAGCAAGTTCATTGATCTAGATATGCTTTATTTTACATAAAAGGAGGCATATGGCTTCGTACTTAGAGGAACCTCTGATATATATCTCTAAAACATGGAAATTTTAAAATCATTTGCAAAAATTGGAACATTTAGAAAATCCATGAAAAATTTCTCTCGTTCTCACTATTAAATTAGAATTGATGATATATTATTCTAAAGAAACAATTAGAGTTGTAATTTAATTTGTATTAAAATATATTTTAACTAAATTGAATAATTTTAGCCTTCTTCGACGTGGTGATTGCTAGGCGCGTACACAAGCTCATACAAGAGTAAGTCAAAAAAAAAAACTTTTCGTTCTACAACTTTATTAAGCAAAGATAGGAGAACAAGATATGTATTATTTTTCGATTTAGTCTCGACCTTGAGCAATGAACTCGGTCCAGTACACCACGAGCTTCCGTATGCCTTCCTTGTAGAAATTTTTTCGATTGTTCCTGATGCCACTTTTGCAACGCATCCTGAATGTCCATGTCTGAGGAAAATCGGTGAAATCTCAAAGCTTCATTAAGAGATACAAAGAGAAAAAGTCTCAGAGAGTGATATCTGCATTGTACAATATGTATGGTGTTCCAAGGTTTCAAAGCTCAAACTGTTGAGCGCTGAGGTAAGTATTAGTGGTATCCATCACTCACACATTTTACAGAATTTAGGTTCCTAGTGGAAAAATTTATAAGCAAAATTGTAACTATTGTTAAAAAAAGGAGATCTCATCTATGGTAACTCGCCGTTCTACTGTAACTATCCCTCCAGCTTATTAAATGTTGCCGTCAGTGGTTGATGGTGGCTCAGTTCCTCTTTTTGTGTTGCTCTCGTGAGACGAATTTAAATATTTTGATCCACAGGGAGGGGGAAAATAATTTTACGATATTAAACCTTTTATTTCGTATTTTGACATAAGTCTCCAGTGAATTTCCACATTCTTGGTATCCTCAGACCATAAAAATGTGATCATTACTCACATCCTCTTTTTGGTGCAGTCGGATAGCGGAGCTGTTATGCTTATGCGCATGTCGTGGTAGCTAGATGACAACTGACACAATCATGATTAAATTGCGCACACTTAACCGCAGATGCACCAGATTAACTTATGTTTTTGTGACCCCCACCTATCTTTGTTTAAAAAAGTTGTGGAACGAAAAATATAAGTAATTTTCGGCTTACATTCGCACATTCCTTTCGCGTTTAAAATTCAGTGCAATTTCTTCGAAATTTTCTGGGACATGATCTTTTATTTCTAAGTACGTTTAATAAATCCTGTACTACAAAAATTTAGGCAATAACTTATTGTCAATACTTTTGTACACTAATATGATATGCAAAATTATACGTATTAGTATGAGCCATTGTACTTATTTTTTTTTAGAGTTATTTTATAAAAATCCCACATTCTTCTAGCTATCTCATTAAATATATATATATAATCATCATATCTGCCTAGACAGCCCTTGTGGGCCAGTGTCTTCCTTTGAAGTTTACTCCACAGTGACCTCTGATTCACCTTCGTTATCCAAGTTTTCTCATTTATAATCTTAAAGTCTGATTCCACTATGTCTGGCCATCTCAACCTTGGTTTTCCACGCTTCCGAATCCCTGTAACTTTGAATTGTAGTATCTTTTTAACAACATTTTTATCTCACATTAGAATTATACGGGTCATCTAATTCCTCCTATTTATTTTTATGTGTTCCATAATGTCAGGTTGTTTTTAAATTCTATACAATTCAAAATTGTATCTTCTTCTCCAGCTATTGTTTTCTTTTACACCTCCGAGTATACTTCGATGTATTTTTCTGTCAAAGGATGCTATTTGATTTTCTTACAGTTTTGTTATTGTCCAGGTCTCAGATGCATAGGTCAGAACTGGTCTAATAAGGGTTTTGTAAATGAAAGTTTTAAATACACACACACACACACGCACACATACACACACACACACACACACACATATATATATATATATATATAACAAAATGAATGGGGAAAAAAAAGATTTTCCAAGCTTTTAGTGGCATTCTAAACAATTTTTTCCCCTTCTTTACAGAGAGGATAGTTAAGAGTAAATTATTATTGAATTGAAATATTTAAAAATGAAACTCTCAGAGGGAAAATGATATATAAAATAATTTAACCGAGGCGATATATAAATCAATCCCAAAAGTCAATGTTGTAATTTAGAATAGATTTAGATTTCGCAGACAATACATTATCTATGAAGGGAACAAAATCAAGAAGACTGTGAAATAAATGAAACACTGAATTAATGTGTTATTTATGGATAATGTATTTCCACCAGTCATATTTTGAAGCTGAATAATAATGTACAAAATTTTCAAGATAATCTCAAAGTTGCTTCAGATTCAATAAATTACTTTTCAAAGTCTTTAACTTATATCATTTTCTCCTTCAACTGTATTGCAAAGGTTCTACATTTTTTTTCTTTCTTGTCGTCAATATACCCCGTCTAGAATTTCTTTTGTCAAGATAGTCTTTTCTGTCTTTAGCATTCGCATGCAATTCAAATGCAATCGAACATCCAACAATCAGTATGCTGGACGGTCCGGAAAATCTGATTATGCCAGAAGAGATTTTTCCCTTCTCTACTGGGATAGAAGTAGTGGGTTTCAGAAAGAAATAATGCGTCGTTTTTGTGATGACGTTTTAGACTTTCCTCGAATATATTGTCCATTTAAAGTTTGGTTTGAGATCTTTATTTTATTCACAGTATATGCATCTATGTAAGTATATGCATACAAAATGTGACTGTACTTCACAAATACAAATAAATTTGAAGGGATATTTGTTTTTCTTTTCAGAGTACAATATATCAAGTTTAAACTCAATTTGTTCCAACCACATAAAATTTTCCAATACTTTTTACTAAGAAAAAGAAAGTAATTGCTAGAAATTCCACAAATGACTTTAAAAATATAAGATATACTGTTTCCTACTAATATATTTCCATAAAATGGAATATTTTCAAAACTCATCATTACATGGGATTTTCAATGATATGTCAGAATAAATAAGGACTGAGAAATATCTTGTATAAAATCTATATTTATATAATTTATACTTTCGAAACAACCAGATCAAGTGTTTGAAATCAAAAAACAACCGCAAATATAAAAGAAATGCTTTAATTTTTATTGAATAAGTTATCGAACTATGTTAGAATTTGAGTTCATTGCAGATACTTGTGCATTTTATAAGTTTATTTTTTTCACTGTTGTTATTTTTAAAAAAATAGTTCAGAGGTTGAAATATTTGATATCGAATCTAACATAAAAATCTATTTGAAAAAAGAAAACATGCTTCATTTAATCGATTTATGCCATATATAGATTTATCAACAAGACTGATTTTTCCCTTGTAACTAAAAAATTGGGCTCCGCACTTTTTTTTACACAAGAAATCCGTGCTTGTTAAATAGCGTAGTAAACATCAGTAAATATTTAGCATTAGAAAAGTGTGTTGTTGGCCAGATTATTTTCCATTAATTCCATTAATTTAATTTCAATGTAAAATTAACCAGACTTTTCTCTCTGTATTCAATCTTATAAATCCGAGCAATCTTACTTTCTATCATTCGTTTCAAGAAATATTATTAGAAAATAAATGTAAAATAGTAAGAATCAAGCGCAAAGTACAAGTAAGAATTGAGGCCGAATTTATGAATGTTGAAGTTTTTAAGTATTTAAAGCTTCATTTATTTAGTATTCCGACTCCTTCTTTTCCTTTCCAATTGAAGTTAATACAACTACAAATCAGAAACATAAGACCAACTTTACGAACAATAATATCAGATCTGCATGAAATAAAAATTCTATGTTTTTACTCATCACTCTGCTATTCCTATACCGAAAGTTTATATGATTATTTTAATTCTTAGTTGAAAGTTGAGTATACATTAGTTTTAAATATTCCTCGTTGTAGTTGTAAAATTATTTGCAGTAGGAAGGGCTACAAAATTGATTTTTATCTTCCTTTTTCTTCTGTGGAAACAAGCTTCTTTATAAGTTTTCTTTTAGTTTCATTTTGTAAATTATTTTAAATCAGCTACTATAAACTACTTCAAAAAAGGAACTAGAACATAATTTTATTAACCCTTTATGTGTAATCCAATTATAGTGACAACAATAATTATTAGAAATAAGAAAGTAAAAGTGTTTTTGTGTCAGATGCTAAATCATTCTTTGTGAAATATGTATTTGTTCATATAAGTTCTTATCTTGATGATATGATAATAATGTAATAATTGTACGAACTATAGTTTTTCGTTCTTGAATAAAAACATTTATCAATTTTAAAGTATTCACAACAACATTTGGCGGAGTTAATCTTGCAACGTAACAAAAGTATTGTGAGCGCGACCTGTTTGGAGCCCCTTCTTCACCGTCTTGCCTACTTAAGGGTGGGGGGGGGAAACAAAGCATTACCAGAAACTTCCATAATAACTATTATTTTATTACTATTCCAACACACTAATCAACCACAAGTGAAACTACTAGAGGAGACCCTAGGAGTGATATGGAAAGAGAGCAATCCATTCTAAGTGAGCAACTCTAAGCAAACAAGCGCTAGTGATATGTTTAATTTATTCTAATTCAATCTATCTTAGATTCTTAAGCCTTAATTCACTAATTTATTATAGTGATAAACTCCTTCCCGAACTCACGTTGCGATAAGGAAATTAATCTCCCTTACGAATCACCGCAACAGTTCTCCTACTCCTTCTATCATACATTTACAAAACCTTGACTTTATATAGTCAAACTAATTTAAATATCAAGGTTTCTTCTTGAAGGATAGCTGTGAATAAACGCGAAAGCTAGCCCCAAAGTTTCCCCAAGAGGATTAGTGATAAAGTCGCGTATAGATCCGTAACAGTATTTGATAGAAGCAAGATTCGATATTTTAGCTATCCGTCACTGAGTAATTCTAGGAATAATTTCTTATTGTTTTCTCTTGAAGCGAAAAATAAATTAAAATATTACCTCAACAAAAATTCAGAGCTTTATATATTTTAATAACCATGGTTCTCCATGGTAAATGCCTTACAGAAAATTCAGAGTTCTACCGTTAATTTCCAATCTGTGTGTGTGTGTGTCTCCCAATATAAACCACCAGATTTAAACTCTAGTTAAGATTATCAGCTAAACGGATGCAACTATGAAATAACCAATCCAAGTTCTCTCTAAAAAATACATCAAATGGCTACAACTAATTTGAATATTCGATACTCAAAAAGTCGTGTGATGCAAAAAATGGTTAGCATTTGTTTAAATAATAAATTTAAGTAGAGAAATGTATTATTCATCTGATAATTTGAAGGCAAAAAGCAAGGAACCAATTTAGTTCAAGGAAATTAACTGCAAAAGACTCAATAAGTAAGAATATTGCAGGTCTTTGGTATGAGGATTTCGAGCCTCGAATAAAAAATAACGACAAGTCACTTTAAATTAGTCAATAAATGAATGAGAAAAATATTCCGTATAAATAAATGTAGATTAGATCTCAGAAACTATAATGTCCTCAGTTGAAAGTCTTCATTTTTGCGAAAAGGTTGCTGACAAAAGAGCAATATTTGCTTACTCACAGGGCTGATATCAAGGTATTCACACTTTCAATGGAAAAAGAAATTAATCACCTAAATAATTGAGGCATCATAATAGATAAATGGCTTCCTTCTGTGATGCGAACTATAATAAGCATTATAACGATAATTTAGAAGAATATTATATCGCTTCCTGTGAATAAATGTAAATTATTGTGTATGAATAATAAGACATAATCTGAAAATAAGAACTTAACTTGTTCTGCAGTAAATACTAATACAAATTAATACCGCTTCCTTTCAAGCTTCATTTTATTTATTTTAATTTGATCATATATCGTGTGTTCTTACGTCCAGTGTCGCAGGTCTCTATTTCTGGTTTCTTCAATAAAAAGCTCCATGTTGAAATCATATATAACACTTATTTCATTTTCAGTAAACTAAAAGGCCGTGCTTGAATATTACTCCAAATTATTATTTTAATTGATTTAATTATTGGGGAATAAAAGGGACTTTTGCAAACAGCAAATCAGGGATTATGAGTTATATAAGTTGCAAGAGACTAAGGAAATTTCTATTCTTAAAAGCTCCTAATTGTCTGTTCGTTCAATTAGTTGCGACACAAGCTGCTTCATGGGAAAGGGACATTATGCGGTATCGTTATGTGGAAAACCCTTCTCCCTCCTAATAATTCCTAATCTTATCATGAATACATTCTACTGATCATTCATCAATTATTGTTCTAGATATGCAATATTTTGGAATGCCCAAATATTATTTAACATGTCCCTTACAGTTTCAATTGGAGAAAACTTTGGTGAGTGTACTGGTTAAGGAAGATAGCCAAAAACACTGAAATTGTCCAGAGATATGTGAGTCGTACAGAAAATGGCATTATTTTAGAAAATGGTTCCAAGATGACATGGCAGAAAGGGTAACTTAAATGGTAAGATGATGCTCCACCGACATACTATTGAGCTGTTTAAGTAGAATGTAAGATTATGAGTAATCTGATATCGTAAAATCTGGTTCTGCACACCAAGGTACTAAATGAAAGAGCTTGATTGGGACCACTAACTCGCCATCTTCACACACAGATCTGATGGGTTATCTGCTGTAATACTGGGAAAAGGATTAATCGCTGAAATTTTTCAATGTCAATCTACCGCTAGCCATAATGATTGTCTACGGACATCCACTTTAAGCAATTCAATCGATGTTGAGGGGCTAAATGAAATGATGAAACCTTGACTCAGGTAAGTGGCGTACGAGGATAAACGATACTACTGGTGGCATGAAATAAGCAGCAGTTTGAACTTATTAAATTAATGACATTAAGATAGTACGGCCCCTTCACTCAGTCATATAGTTTCCATCTTTATTGAGTATAAAGTGTTCCAAAACATCGTAGATATGTTATTTTAATACTTACTTGTCTTCAATGAACTACAATAGCGATGGCGAGAAAAGATGTTCATGTCCCATTCGACATTATTTGTGCAAGAGAAACATACGCTTATGATTCAAGTTAACATTACTTAGCCTGAAAAGCTTCATGATTACATATTTGGTACTACAATGAAAATTTATATGCAACATTTCGAGTCAATTAATTACTTTTTAGGAGTGGTTCTATTTTGTTCTAAATAACGTATAATTTGGCTGACAATCCATAGAAATGTGTAAAAAGACAGGTTGAATATAATTTTTCGGTAATGTTTTCATATAATATGCGCTCTGTTATCCGAAAAATGGTAATAATACTGCAAATATATAAAATTATGGCATACAGTTAAATGTTAATGCTTCTCATCATGTATAATCTCACAAATACATTCGGAAGAAACCGATTTCATATTAAGAGATTTCATATCCGGAGGAGTCTAATACGATTGCTAAATATGATAATTTTTAATCGTGTTTTATACTCGAACACGAAACAAATACCATTTTATTTGCAAACAAAGGCTGAAATTTCATTCTCTATTGAATATATAGGCATAAGATGTGCTCCTACGATTGATGATACGGAAAATCATTTGCTTTTGGCGAAAGCTGGAATTCATAAAATGGCGGGGTGTTGGGTGATTTTCTTTTTGATGATATATTTTTGCATTTCTAGATGATACATTTTGCCATACGGCAAAGTTGTGGATATCTTGCACTTTTAAATTTTATATAGGCGTCAGAATGTTTTAAAAATATTACGAAGAATGCTTTTAGAAAAAAGATAACGATAGCACAACGCAATTGAATTTGATTTACAGTGGTGCTGATTAAAATAAATAACGGTGATAACAGTATTTTCTAAAAGCAAATTTGTTAGAAATGATTGAAAATTCAAGTAACTAAAGATGTTTTTGTAAATAATAAGAAACAACTAAACATAATTTAAGAAAAAAATCTTATGTGTGTAACTCTACAAGCCATGATGTATATTATATTTTATATTCTCAACAAAACTGTTTAAATTTTAAGAAAAAGTATTAAAAACTTTTATTTTATTTCAATAATGTCGGAATACCTTGAAACCTTCATTTCAAAATAATAAGAACAATAATTATGTTATAACATCGTTTCTTCAAATTATAAGAAATATAGATTTCATAAATCTATTGTAAGAGGCATTTTATTGAATTACAATATGAAAATGAAACGAATACATAAGGAAAGTAAAAATTACCTTTAAATAATATTTAATATATTCTTTTGAATTTTTTTTATTGTGCATCAGAATTTTGGAATTAAAATGACATTTGGAAAGAAAAAAATGAGAATTTCTGAAACTAGAGAATTTTTAATTATTGTGTTGAGCAAAATGTAGAAAAAATTAACAATTTTTCGAGAGTTGAATAATTAAATGAACTTAAGTTCGAATATCGCGTCCAAGATAACACTAATTAGTCTTGCTTATTTCTAAGTAATAATTATTTCTGCCGAATGAAATAAGGTTTTTTTTTGCCCTCATTTCATTTTATAAAAAATAATATTTGTTTTAAAATAATTATCCTCGTGTTTAAATTTAACGATGAATGGGATATGCAATGTCCATTCATATATTTAAACTAAATCTACTAGCTTATTTAAATAAAAGATTAAGTTTAATAATTGTGTTGTGAATTATTATAAATTGATATCGTAATGTTTAAATAACTGTATGATTCCTATTTCGGTTATCTTAATTAAGACAAATGTACTAAATACGTGAGCATAGATTTGGGCGTTTCCTTAAAGCAAGCTTTAAAGGTAATACTTTATTTTTTGCTTTTTAGAACCTCTGTGACAATCACATTTCCAAACTAGCAATTCGAATAAAGAAAAAAAAACAAATTGTTATAAAAAATTTTCAGTTAGAGAGTGACTAGAAAAGATGTTCTGGATTGTTCTCCTGTTACATTTGTCCGTATTTAGCTGTCGCTACGCTAGCATATTAGTGTCACTTAAGATCCTACATTCTTCGAAGTTTGTGTTTAAACAGCATTTGTATGATTTTTGTGTCCAAAATTTAACAATCCTTTCAAAAATATCTCGAAAAAGACCACATAAAAATAACAATTTAAAAAGGAAAATAACAACAAAAAAAATCATGAAAAGTGAGAATAAAGTGCGTACGCAGTTGATCTGGTTTACACATATAATGGCTTATGATAAATATTTGCGCTTGAAGGATACGTTGAAAAAGATAGATGTTTCAAAAGGCCATGAATATCTTCAGAATGATTACGTATTCTAGATGATATAGTTATAGATTAATTATCATTTTCATTAACGAAAACCAATTGGAAGGTAACAGTTTTAACAAAAAACATATTTTAAGAACAGGCGTATGTGAGTTTTACATCTTGTTTTTATGATCTCAAGATTATCAATCTCCAAAAAAAAGTTATTAAAAGAAATAATGGATGCTTTGAGGAGTTTAAAAGAAGTGCTTGATATCCACAGGGCTGTATATAGCTAGGTAAAATAATAATCTTTAATTCAAAAGCAGTAAGCAGCTTGTAGATTTTAGGGGGATCAAACTTTTAACTGTGATGAAGCGAGTCTATTTTGGAATATGATGCCAAACTGAATCTATTTGAAACACATTGGCTGACTACAAGTTAATGAACGGCTGTTTCATATTGATATTTCATTAATGCAAATAGCAACTTTAAAATAGAACATCTGTTTATGCATCATTCAGAAAAAATTAGCCTTCATAAGGTGCAATATATACAAGAACAAACTAGTCCAACAACAAGATTTGGATGGCACGTAACCTTTTTACTGATTACATCACTGGAGTTTTTGTTTTTTCTATCAAAATAAATTTGCTTGAGATAAATCTATCAATTTATTTCTTGCTTGATATGGACAACCCACTAGCTTGCAAAGGACTTCCTTTAATAATGAAAATCAACGAAGTTTTTAAATTTCAATCTTTGTCCTACTTTTTTTGCTACCGTATTTTTTCATCTTTTAAATGCTTTTAAATTAATGTAAAATAATTTCATGCCTCTAAATTAATTTTTTCGCACAATTTTAGCAAAATCAGAAGTTGCTTAAGTTTTGCTCTTATTTGTATCGTTTAACTCTATATAGTGTATGCCACCTTTTATTTTTATAATGTTTGGTTAAATAGTATTTTTTACGTTTTATATTGAGTAAAAATTAAAGCCGCTACTGCACAAGCACAAATAAACTCTAAATAATTGCGAATACTTATTATAAAGAAATCCATTGCTTATAACAGGAAAACGGTTACATCACTAAATAATACTTTAATGCTTATTATAATGTACTATATTAGTTAAAATGCATATTTAAACATTGTGTTTTATTGCAATTTTAACATAAACAAAATATTTATTTTTTGCTTGACTTATTTCAGTAACGGAATGACATTAACGAAATAAACTTTAATTTAAAAATAAATATAATGATAACAAATTTTTATTTACATTCAGCAGCTGTTTATTTGTTATGATTCACAATATAAAATTTTTTTGATAATACGGAAAAGTAAGAAATAATTTCGATTTAATTCTTTTCTTTGATATAATTTCCCTAAAACTTTGAATTTTGTGTTACAAGAGTGATTCAGTAATATATTTAAACAATTTATTTTTCTTTATTATAATTAAAAATTAATTTTTAAATATTTACAGCATTTACCCATATAAAATAAATTTTTAGTTATGACATAAATTATTAGTATTTAAAGACGATAGAAAATAATTTTTAACTTTTTCAACAAAAGTTTAAAAAATTCCTTGAAACCCAATTAATACATTTTAAATTTATAAAAAAGGTTAAATTAGAAACAAAATAACTCTATTACAATTTCAAGCATGATAAACAAGTTATTCAGTAATGTAATATTCATTTCCCAAAATATAGCATACAAATTATTAATATATGTTTTTACTTACGTAGTTAAACATCGCTCCAGTTTAAAAGGGAAGAGGAAACATTTTTCAGAAGAAAAAAAAAAGCTGAAACGAGCAATGTAGTTAAATGGATCAATTACATCACTGGCATAATTGAAATAAGTTGTCTAAATACGATTTGCATAATTTTGTTTAGATCGTATTATAGGGTATTTTTAGCTCAAATACAGCTGCTCTTTAAGATATTTACACATGCAAATACTTAAATCAATTACGCGTGCGACATAGTGAGGGTTGCTGAGTAGGTAAAGTCGAAAGAATGTTATGTCCTAAAACAGAATATTGCTCTATTATATACATCACTAGCCGTTACCCGCCCGCTTCGCTGGGTATTTTATGATGTTTTATAATTTTTTACTAATAGTTTAAAAATAGAAATAATTATTTATATCTGCCCTTAACCCCCGCAACACCCCTTGGGGGTCGATTTTCCCCAAACCCGTTTTGTAGCGGATATTTACTCCATGAAAGAAACATTCCTACCAATTTTCAAGCAGGTAGGTCAAGTAGTTTAAAAACGAAAATATTTATCTCTTACGCCACTTAATCCCCCGCAACGCCACTTAGAGGTCTGTTTTCACAAAACCTTCTTATAGCTGATCTCTACTCTATGAAAGAAATCTATTTATCAAATATAAAGAATGTGCGTCTAATAGTTTAAAAATGGAAATAATTATCTATAACGCCCCTTAAGTCCCGCAACGCCACTTGGGGGCAATTTTCACGAAATCCATCTTGTAGCTGATCTCTACCCTATGAGAGGAATCTGCTTACTAAGTTTCAAGACTGTACGTCTAATAACTTAAAAATTGGAATTTATAACGCCCCTTAAACCCCCCGCCCCCGCAACACCCCTTGGGGTCAATTTTCCCAAAACCCATTTTGTAGTGGATATTTACTTCATTAAAGAAACTTACCTACCAATTTTCAAGCAGGTAGGTGAAGTAGTTTAAAAACGGATATATTTATCTATTACGCCCCTTAATCCCCCGCAATGCCACTTAGAAGTCTGTTTTCACAAAACCCGTTTTTTAACTGATCATTATTCTATGAAAGGAATCTATTTAATCAAATTTAAAGACAGTGCGTCAAATAGTTTAAAAATGGAAATAATTGTCTATAATGCCCCCTAAGCCCCTACAACGCCACTTAGGGGTCGATTTTCACCAAACTTATTTTGTAGCGGATCTTTACTGTATGAAAGGAATCTGCTTACCTAATTTCAAAATTGTACATTGAGTAGTTTAAACATGGAAACAATCATTTATAACGCCCCTTAACCCCCCGTAACGACCCTTGCGTTTCGAATTTCGGAAAATCCGTTCTTAGCTGATGTCTACTCTATGAAAGGAACATGTCTACCAAATTTCAAGTCTGTAGGTTGAATAGTTCCAGAGATATCGTGATTAGTCAGTCAGTCAGTGAGTCGCTTTTCTCCTTTATATATATAGATTAGTATTTCAATTTCAATTCTTTGAAACTACTTTGATTAATTTTCAAACCGATAAACTTTCCCTATTTATAAATTTAATTGAATGGATAAACAAGAGAAATTTTACTTATATTATATCCCTTCTTTATACGGCGTAACTTATTTGGCCAAAAAGTTTTTTTTTTTTTTTATTTCCATTTTTTTTCCCATTTCTAAGGCATGCTGCTTTGATTTAAATATACAGTGGTAGCCAAAATTGTGGACACTTTCTAAAATTGTTATGTTTTTTCAAGTTATTATGCTTATAGAAAATTTTACGTTGCACAAAAGCCAACGTATTTTATACCATTTTAAAGATAATTTAGTACTAAATTCGATACAAAAACAAAGTTCAAATATTTGCAACGCAAAAAAATTTATGTTGCAATAACTATCGATATATATTAGATACTAAAGATAGCCGTGAATTATCAGTGCTTAATGGGGAGTCATTATTTTTAATTACAGCTCCACATCGATGTTTCTTTGAGCTAAAAATAGTTTTATGCTCTTCATCCGTTATTACATGATGCTAGGAAACAATTGTATCCTCAATTAGTTCCTTTTTATTTCATGGGTACCTCATCGGGACAAGAGTTTTCAAATGGTCCCACAATTTTTCAATAGGATTGAGGTCAGGACTGTTTCCTGGACAGGACAACAACTCAATGATCTTAGAACGGTACCATTCTTTCAATTACTTTACTGTGTAGCAAGGAGGAGAATCTTGCTGCAATGTAAATAAAGCATTGTTGATAAGTATGTGATGGAAGGCAGAAGTTTGAGTTCTAGAATGGTGTCAATGTATTTTATGACATTCAGTGTCCCATCGTTGATATGAAGGGGACCGACACCATCTGCTGATATGCATCATTAAATGATAAAACTCTGTGGGTACTTCACAGTTGCCTGAATGCAGTCAGGATGTAGTACTTCTGTTATTCTAGGTCTTACATATTTTAAGCTATAACTACCGAATAACGATGTTTTAGTTTCGTCCCTCCATATAACTTGTGACCAAAAATTATTTGTCCAATTAATGGGTTCCATTGCCCACTGTAGTCCCTTTTAGAGCTGTTGTAAATTGAGATTAGGCTTTTTTCGTGGTATTCTGCCTTTTAGTCTTGCACCTGCTAATCAACTCCGGGTTGTTTTTTAACTGACAGAAACATCAGCATCCATCAGATCACTTCTGGTTGGCTGTCCATGAAACTCTTTTATCTCTGAGACGTATATAATATTTTTGTTCTTTCGCTAACAAATGCGGTGCCTATTTTCCGGCCTTTCACTGTTTTCTTAAAAATTAAATTTGTCTTCTGTTCATCTTAAACAAAACTTTCAATCTCTTGATGTAGTCATTGAACAACCCACTTGTTGTGTATTTTTAATATAGGATATACCACTTTCTATATATTCACACATGTGTCCAATCTACTCTTTTATTTGATGGCATTGCTTTTTGACTAAATTGTTATCCTAGCCAGGAAACAGTCCTGACCTTAATTCTATCGAAAACTTGTGGCACCGTTTGAAAACTTTTGTCCGAATGAGGTACCAATGAAATAAAAAGGAACGAATTGAAGATACAATTGTTTCCTGGTATCATGTAATAACGAATACAGAGTTTAAAACTATTTTTGGTTCAATGAAATATTGATATTAAGCGGTAATTAAAAATAATGGCTACCCAACTGAGCACTGCCATCATCAGTATCTTATGTATATCGATAGTTATTGCAACATAACTTCTTTTTTGCTGTAAATATTTGAATTTGGTTCTCTGTATCGAGTTTAGAATTAAATTCTCTTTAAAATGATATAAAATACTTTGCATTTTATGCAAGTTAAACTTTTCTATAAGCATACAAACTTAAAAAACATAACAATTTTTAAAAAGTGTCCACAATTTTGGCCACCACAGTATATCATTAAAATTATTTCCTAGTGTTATTGACTCAAACTGTCTAAAAAATTTCGTACAAATTTATTAGCTATGCAATTCTTAAGACGAATGAAATATGTTTGTGAGAATACTCCCTGTAAAAGTTAAAATGACAATAATCTTTCAATTTTCTTCTTTTAATAATGGTCAAAGCTCTATACCATGATATAGTGATAAATCGACTCTCAGGTCTACCTCAGAATCTGAAACATTGCAGAATATAATCAAAGTGGATTTACCGGGCTCATGATGTGATTCTTGGGAAGGATTTGGAAACTTCCCTTATGACTCACGTTGTTTGGTGATTTATTTAAGGATATGGTGCTTTGGTGAAATATAAAAGGAAAAAAAAATACATCGAGCATGAAAAAAATATGATTTCATAACTCGATCACTATGTTGCTGGTGTGGAAAATGGAGGAAGAATTTAATTATATAAACATATGTGGGCATTTTTTAAAAAAATATCCTAATATATATTTATTATTTAAAGTTTTGGGCATAGCTTCTCATGATTAGTTAACAATAAATCAAAATATTGGGGAATTATTTTATAATTTAGCATGAATTAATGAAAATTACCACAAAAATGTTTGAGCACAATATGTAGTACTAACTAATATTTCATTCCTTCTGAAAATATTTTAAAAGATGAATTTACAATATGCTTATAACAACCCTGAATGACATATTTTTTAACGAATAACATTATTTTTTAACATTTTTTACCAAAATTCCTATGTTTACATATTTTTAAAAAATAAACATAATATTTTAAATAAGTTCTCCTAGGTCATTTCTCTTATATCGGGAATCAGCAACCTTGTATCTGGGGTTGGCCAAACAAATCTATCAATATGATTCAAGATGCCGCACGGTAGGAAATATTTGAAACAACTCGATGCTTTCTGAAGTTACGCAGTGTTAAATAGTAGAGTTCAAGAATATAGATTTAGGATTTTATTATATAATAAATCTGCATCACTTAAAGATGTTCATTACATAAAAATAAACATCAAATATAATTGTAACTTACTAACAAAAAATTTGAACTGTATATATATATTTGTGTCTTCTTAACATACCAATTAGTTTAAGAAACAAACTTAAAATTTAAGTATTCCATCTAAATTTTAAGTAAGCTAGATGGTGGCGTAGTTGGTTAGGTGCTGGCCTTGTGCACACAAGATAGCGCGTTCGACTCCACCCCATGTCGGTGGCTTTTCATAATGCAAAAAATCGACAGCACCCATGTTGTATTATCTTCCATGTCGCAAAAGATATTTTGACTGTCTGTGTGACTTGGGGGCTCTATATATATATATAACAAAAGTAAGTTTTGTATTATCAGAGTTCAAGTGCCTTCCTCTGGAGTTGAAACTGGGTGTAAAAATCATATCGGGGCAATTGGTACAAGCCACAATGTGATACACTATGGTGTCACATCAAAAAGGAACATTAGATACCGAGGAAGAGGTACTAGGTCTGCAATAGTACCAATCCACAGTCCAACTAAAAATAAAAATATATAACTAAGGTGATATGGTACCATCTTCACATTTTTTTTAATTTTTAATATTTGATATTTGGTTTTAATTGTATTTCATAAAGGTTAATATTTAATAATAATTCCATACAAAATATTTTTAATTTGTTGCAAAATGTTTGTAAAATTTAAATTTTTTTAGCTTTTTTAAGAATTTTTAAATCTCTAAGGCTTTTTTAAATATGTCTCTTTTCTTTCACATTTTTTTTCCAAGTACCTTATAATATACTACATAAAACTGTGCATTGTTTTTTCTGCTGCTGCTCTTTGATTTTTTATTACTTTTTTTATAGTTAAACTTCCACAAAAATTCCCAAAAATACAATAATTTTGATTTGTAAATTTTTTAGAAAAAGTACTAAACATGTTAGAGCTAATTCCATGCGCAGTTTTTCAAAACATGCATTTCAGAACATGTATAAAATATTTCAAACCCATACTTCAATTATCAAAAAAGCCTTAGGGTTTTGAATAACAGTATATGTACAAAAATTCAACATGGAGAAATATGAGTTTGAAGTTTTCATTCCATGAATAGCATGATATAATATTCATCGAATAGTCTGAAACTTTTATGAAATGTTAATTAGCTTATTTAAAACTACTTACCATAAAAAATTGCACAAATGTAGAACAATTAAACAGTATACTGCCATAATGAATATATAGAAAAAAACGAATAAAATATCAATATTTCATAAAACTTTATCTTAATAATTATAAAAAAAAGTAAATACCCACTCTTCAGAGCTAATTCCATGCTCAGAGCTAATGCACATGTACAAACGATGTTTATGCCTTTATTTTTTATTTCCATGATTTTAAAAGCCTTCGCATGTTAAATATTGTACAGGAATAAAAGCAAAATCAAATAACAATTTATAGGTAAAATACATCAAAATCTAAGAAATGTATATGTGCATTTGTTTAAATAAATATCTTAAAATATTTTAGTAACAAAAGTGTTGAATCTCGCGCATATGGGATATGTATATATATATCACCAAAAACAAATATATAAAAATGGGAGAGTTTTTCTATTCTTGTGAATTAGATTTTTGATTATCTGAGTTATCAAAATGAGATTTAGTATTTATGCTTTGGGAGAATCCGTTTTTTGAAGTTTTAATTTCATTCATAATAATATCATAGAAAGCACGCAACACTTTTAAATCTTGACCAAATCCATTTGATCTTCAGTAAATAATTCGCAAACTAGAATTTTTGCATGAATTGCACAATTCTTTCTTAAAATGATTTATTACTGCTTGTATAATGTCAATCTCATTAATCCGCATTAGAAAAATATATAATTCATTTTTATCAGGCTCTTTTCTAGCAGATAATCTGAAATATAGGCGTTGGTAGTTGCTGTTTAGCATCAAACATTGCTCCATTACTTAATGAAAAATGCAGGTAACGCTTTGAAATTTTGCAAGCATATTTATAAAGATTCGGTGTATCAAGTAAGCTAACAAAATTTTTTCGATAGTTTAATGATTTTTAGGGTACCATATCGTCTTAAATAAACAATGAGGATTACCTTCTGTATTTGTACCGTTTTATATAATATCGCAATATCAGGGGTATAATTTTTGACTTTTAATATGACGCATGATTCTAAATGCTTAGTTGTTAATCAGATTTTAGGTTGACTCAAAAATATGCTTACGTCAGAAAAGATTTGTTCACATATATTTGTGGAATTAAAAGCGGAAAGCTGATCACACATATATATTTTCTTCAAACAATGAAATGTATCCAGTAATGACATCTAGAAATTTAAAACAGCTGTCGATTACATTTGCTTGTTTTAGGTTTGATTCAAATCGTTTGACAAACAAAATTTAACTTGTTTTTTTTATATCTAGTAACCACTCTTTTCGAATCGGAGTTTAGAAATGTAGACCGATGTTTGGTTTAAAAATGTCTGAATATATATATTTGACACGCAATATACCACACTTTTACGACATAACGCGTATAGAACATTATCTTTTGCTGTAGGAATCCATATTCCATTGTTCGAAAAATATTGAAATTATCAAGCTTTCTTTTTTCAATGACCATTTAATTAATTACATAAATGTGAATTTTTACAATAAAACAAATAAAATACAAATTTTCACAAGGAACTAAGAACGTTTTTTAACAGGTATACTATATATATATATAACAATACTTCATAAATATATCGATCTTACTTAATGCATCGGATTGAACGTATGATGTTTGTTTAAATACAGTATACCAAAATATTTATATCTGTCTCTGTATTTTCATCATAACTTCTTTGACAAAGTCATAAGGAGAGATTAACCCTATATTATAAACGAAGCCTATTAAAGACTCAGGTTCAAAATAACTATTCCTGTAGTCTGTTGTGGGTTTTGGGTATAACACTATATACCTTTTTTAATCCAGATATTTACCTCTTAAAAAAATTTATAAATTGTTTCGTCAATTATTTGCCATCAGTAATACTTTTCAAGAGGGCAACTGTAATAAATGAAATTTTAACTTAAACTATGTCCTTTTGTTACATTTTATACAAAGAAATTTTAAATACACACACAATCCTGATATTATATGCTCTTTACAACAGTACTTCTGAAAGTTTCAATATTTGCGACCCAATATTCAATCATAATTTTCATCACGCCCCCTTCCATACAATAACAATGTATTGAATTCGCTAAAGCTACAATACGACTTTAACCTCTTAAGCTCCATTGGCGTATATAAACGTCTCACTCAGCAAAAGCGTTAATTGCACCGAACGTATGTATACGTCTTTCCGAAGTACGATCTTTTCTGTGCACTGCTATAAAATTATTCCGAAGTCATTGGAATGTAATAAAAGGAGTTGACAGTTTTTACGAAGGATTTGCTTATTTATACCTTTTCTCTCCCCCTCCCCTCAATACATATACGTGCACCTACGTCGAAAATGGTGCCATTGGGGAGCGAATCGTGTAACTTTTCATCGGCTTTTAAGGGATTAATTATAAATCGTAGAAATTATCAGGATAAGTGTTAATTTTTGTATATAAATTTATGCATGACAAGCCCATGGGGTCATTGGTAATTATTAATTTTGTTCTTAACTTAATTATAAAATTAAATTCTTAACATATATAATTACTTATAAAATACATTGTGCATTACTGATACATTTATAAGTGTATTACATCAGTGTAAATGTGTATTTTATTCTTTATTATGTCAGAATGTATTTTCTTATTTATTTTCAGTAACTTAATAATTTTTTAAGGAATACTGTGTTTTCAACTTTTCAATATGCTCGCGACCCCTTCGTAGAGTTATCACGCCCCACAGTTTGCGAAACGCTGCTTTACAAAATAGCATTTTTCTAATTATCTTTTTCTTCTTTTCAACACTTCTATATTTAACAAGTATCTGGCAAATAGAAATTCAGTTAATATGAACTTTAATTTGGAATAAATAAATATTATGAGCTGAAAACAAATGTATAATGCATTTTAAAAAAACAAGAAAAAACTAATAATATAATAGAAATTGTCATGTAAGACGAGGGTTGTAAGGAAATATGACTTGCGTCGTAACATAATATTAATAATTACTTTTATGATGTAATATTTAAATCTTTGAAATCTGTATGTGTAACTGATTGTTAAAATAAACTTGCTTATACAATCTTTACGTATTTTGACTTAATTTATATTTTAGAATATTTTAACATATTAAAACTATACGCAGTCTAATTTAGAAAAAATGTTTTTCGACATGATTTAATGACTTCATTTTCCATTAAAATAATCAGTAATAAAATAGAAAATCTTCCCTTTAAGTTTTTATAAAAAAATATTGCTTATTCGTAAAAGTTCTTAAAAATTTCATAAAATTATGTAGTATTTAGCTGTTGAAATATTTTGCATTAGATATAATTTTATAGCTTTATGTTTTCTTTCCCTTACAGACCATTAAAATATGATAAAAAAAAATTGTTATGATACTTTTTAAAACAATTTCTAATTATGAATTATTTAACTAAAACATTCTTGTTCATTACAAAATAATGATTATAAACCATTTTATAAATTTTAATATGGTTATCGTAGAGCAGAATATAACTACCTTTACTTCATAAAGCATTAAAAAGATTACATGCTTCCATGGTTTTTATCTTTTATAATACGTACATGAGATGTGGCAAAAATAATTACCTATTAAGTTTTTTTCCTGAAACTTATTTAGTCTTGCATTTAAAAAAATAAGAAAATATATGCTAGAATTAAAACAAAAATATTTTTCATTTTTTTATTTTTATTTTTTACATTCCATTAAAGAAATTTAATAACATTTGAAAATTGTACTTAAAATTAATGATAAACTTAATTTATTATAAAAGGAGTTTTATTTATCTCTTATATACTATGTTGCAAACAACAAATTTAACAAAAAAATCCTTTTTAAAGCATTATAAAAAAAAATTGTTTAATTCTTCATCAAAATACTTCCGTAGTATTATGTTGTTAGGTACCGAAATAAATCATATAAGAAAATCCTTTTTATTTATTTCCAAGAATTGATGTAATTAAAAGAAACTAATTTAAAAAGACATTAAGCATTTGCAGTCATTTTAAGTCAATTTAAAATTTCCGTTCTGAGGAACGGAAATTTTATTCCTGTTTAGAAAGGATATAAAGATAAAATGTAGTATAAACAGAAGTAAAATACGAACCAAAAAAAAAATGAATCTGTAAGTGTATTAAAAAAAAGGAATATTAATACATATACTTGTAATCGAAAATGTTTTGAGTGCCACCTGCATGTTTTCTTTTACACAGTTGAAAAAGATTTATGTTAAATTGGATGCACTTAGGGCTTTTTTATTCCATAATTTTTGAAATAAATTTTTACTTTTAACGGCGATGATAGAATATAGTTATAAAAAACTTAATATTAATTAGTATTTGAAGTAAAGAGATCACTTTAATAAAAAGCAAATATTATTCTATAATAGAAGATATTTAAGATTAAAAAAAATGCAAAAACGTCAATTACTGGAAGAGGGAAGCTCAAAATAAAAATATTTACTTAAAGGTGATCCAAAATACATTTAAAATTAAATATAAATAACTGGTTACTGCTAGCATGCGTTTAATATATACAACTGGCCATAAAATTGCTACACCAGGATGAAATGCAGTCAACAAAATAATATTTATTGGACAAATATATTATACAGGAAATAACAAGAGATTAAATTTTCAAGAAATTTGGGTTCATAGAACCTGAGTAATCAGTACACAGAACAACCACATCTGGCTCTTATAACAGCATTTAGACGCCTGGGCATTGAGTCAAACAGATATTGGATGGCGTGTACAAGTACATATGCACATGCAGCTTCAACACGATGGCACAACTCATCAACCGTAGTGACTGGTGTATGGTGACGAGCCAGTCGCTCAAAAATCATGAACCAGACGTTTTCTGTTGGCTAGAGATCTGGTGAATGTGCAGACCATGACAACAGCCGAACATTTATCGTATCAAGGAAGCTTCATACAATACCAACAACATGCTGGTCATGTATTATCTTGCAGAAACATAGCGTTTCGCAGGGCTCGAATAAAGGGTAGAGCCACGATTTGTAACACACCAGATATGTAACGTGCGCTGTTCAAAGTGCCATCAATGCGATCAAGAAGGAATCAAGACATGTATCCAATAGCACCTCATACCATCATGCCAGGTGATGAGCCAGTATGACAATGATGAATGCACGCTGCCAATACGCATTCCTCACGATGCCTCCAAACATGGATGTGAGCATCTTGGTACTGTAAACAGAACCTGGATTCATCTGAAAAAATGACCTTAGGTCATTCGTGCGTCCAGGATCGTCGTTGATCACACCATTGAAGACACTCTTGTCTGTGATGCAGCATCAAGGGTAGCCGCAGCCATGGTCTCCGAGCTGAGAGTCCATGCTGCTGCAAACGTCGTTGAAATGTCCGTGGGGTCTTGCAAACAACACAAATTTTCGACTCAGGGCTCGTGACGTGGCTGCACGATCCATTAAGGCCCTGCGAGTAACATGCATGTCTTTTCGGATGCTAGTCATAAGAGGTTGTTGAGATCCATCAGGGCATTCCGTATTACCGTCCTGAACTCATCGTTTCCATATTCTGGTAACAGTCATTAGATCTCGATCAACGCGAGCAGCAATAGTGCGATACGATAAACTGCAATCCCAGTACGCTGCAATTTGACCTTTATCAAAGTCATAAACGTACTGGTACGCGTTTATGCTTCTTGCATAAGGCATGATAACAACTTTTTCCCAGGTAACAACGTTCAAATGCAATTTGTGCATGAGAAACCAGCTGATGAATTCCCTCATTTAAACGCATTGTAGGTCACTACAAAAGCCTGCTTTGTCTGAGTGCACTGAAAAGCTAATCATTTGCATATCACCGTACCTTCTTCCTGTCCTTTAAATTTCACGTCTGCAGCATGTTGCTTTCTTGGTGTAACAATTGTAATGAACCCCCAGTAGTGCATTTAAAATTAAATAATAAAGTAATAAAGATTCCTAATTGTGTGTGAAAAAAATATTGAAAGTTTTGTTACTTTTAAAACATTTAGTTAATGCGTTTCTAATATATGCATAGATTAATAAAACAGTAAATAGTGCATACTTTAATAATATTGAATATATTTGATTTAAATAATTTGTGTATACTCACATGTATAAATATTGGTTGGTAATGACAAGTAAATTAATTTTTTTGAAACAAATAATTTTTTTTATTTTATTTAATTATTTTATGTAAAAGTGTAAATAATGTTATTGAAAAATAAAATATTATTTTTTAATTTTTTAATTTAGGCCTAGATCAAGACATTTAAATTTGCTATTTTTCTTACTGCTAAATGTACACATATATAAATGTATTGTATTTTTCATGAAAATATTTTCAGTAAATGTTTCATATTAAAGAGACACCTAAACGTTTTACAAACCATGTAACCAATTTCCATACAGTTTCTCTAAAAAAAAATTAAATTGACATCGAAACAATTTGGAAAAAATTGTTAAACGATTATCAATGTTTGTACTGTATAAGTGCATCTAAACATTGAACAAGCTTGAAACTAACCTTGACTTTCCTTGATAATCAATAATTTCTCATTAAGTCAATGAAAAGACTTGGAATATAAAATTAATTATTAATTGCTCCGATGTTTGAGTGATAAAATAAATATAATCAAGCAAATCGGGTTTTTCATTATTTTATTATATTATCGACACGCAGTTGTACAGTTTTAAGATTAAGTTATTACCGACTTTTTTTTTTTTTTTTTGCTAAGCAATAACTTTGCTGTAGAATACTCCACCATAAAGAAGGATTTTAAAAGTTTAACAGAAACAAATTAGTGCATAATTTGCTATTCTGTTTTAATATGGTAAACTTAGCTCATTATGAAAATTGAAATTATATTCAATACCTGAAATATAATTATTTGACAGTTTATTAGTCAGCTTCATTTACTTTATAAATGCCATGGACAAGAAAGTGATTTGTTTTGCAAAGCAGCTCTAAGATGACTCAAGTAAAAATATTTGAAAGATTCATCTTATTTGAAACACATAAATGTTAGCGCATATTTTAAATTACATGCATTAAATAATAAGAAATACTACTATCTGAAGAAACTATTTGTCATGTATAAACATTTTTAAAAAGCATTCTATAACTTAAAACTTTTATTTAGCTTTTCTTTGCATATTGATGTTATTAATCCGAAATAATAACTTACACGGCGCTTTATATAACAATTTATTTTATTCAAAATTTTAATAAATAATATGAAAATGTGTTATTTATATATATGTAATGGTTTATTTAATATTATTTTTATTAATCACTATAATTAAAAAAAATTTAGATTGTGATTATTAAGTTTAAATCTCTAAAGTACGAGATTAGGTTCAACTTTATGGATTTCTTTTAATGAGTTTCACATTTTAATCTTTTATTGAGCTTCTCTCTATCTCATCTTATTTTAGTTCAGTAATTTTCCACTTAGCAATCGTATCTAATCTCCAACTATCCTCTTAACTGCCTTACTTATCTTCAGATTACCTTCTTAACCGTCTCTATCCTATTCTGATTCACTACTCTTCTGTTGATATAACAGTTCTCATTTGCATACAACGCCTTTCAGAAGGCGATGCTCTCATCTCAATGTCAGAAAGTAGCTCCAGAAGTTGTTTTAGAGAAAGGCACGTGAGAACTATAACCCTATTATTTTAGATAAACTACAAAAATGTGACATTATACCTGGCCTGGTACTATAAGACCTGGATTTTTCTGTATTACCTGTAAGACATCAGTATCAGTTTTTCTGTAAGACATCAGTAAAAAATCAGAAATACAAATCAGTACAATTTATTAGGGTTTTTGACATTTCACTCCACAAAAATATGCACTTAAATATTTTTTTCTTACAAAAATTGTGTTCTTTTTAATATTTTGTAATCATAGTTCAACAAAGCATAAGCATGTGTTATTAAATTGATATAAATAATATATCAAAACAGATTTTAATTTTAAAACATCTTTTTTAAATATTAATATATATAAATATATGAAAAATACTAAAATGTTGGAAATTCACATATATTTCACAGTATGATTATTTAAATACTTTATACAATAATTGTGTGATTTTTTAGAATTCCTCATTGTTATAATAAGGGGTGTCAGGGGTGTTAACTTTTCTGGGGGGCAGAAAATATAAACAATATTCAAATACATATAACTCTTTTAAATTTAAATTACATAATTCGAATTTTTTACACATTATTTATAAAGGAATAAGGCTTCTGAAAAGTGTAAAATGTTTAAAATATAATCATAATTTTAAAAATTATAAGCATATGAAAATAAGAAAATTTTTTATAAGGAATATTAGTTAAGTTTTACTGCGCGCATGCTATTTTCAAAAGTATTAGCTTTAATTACTAGCAATAAGGTGATTTATCAAGTTAGATGTATCTTTATTACATCCTAGTAAATTTAAATAAATAGAGTAATAAATTATATTTTTAAAAAAATAAAAATTTATATTTTCAAAATTTTTTTTAAAAAACTTCAATATTTTTCAAATATTTTGAAATACAAAAGACATATTATTCTTAATTCACTAGGGCTTAACGTGTATGATACATTTTATAATTCTATAAAGTTTTATGCATCAAAGGCTACTATTTTAGAAAATAACTTGCGGGCAGTAAAATTAATTAATATTTTTTATAAAAAAATTTGTTATTTTGATATGCTAATCATTTTTAAAATTATGATTATATTTTAAACATTTTACACTTTTTTGAAGCCTCATTCCTTTATAAATAATGTGTAAAAGATTCGAATTATTTAATTTTAATTTAAAAGAGTTATATGTATTTGAATACTGTTTATATTTTCAGTCCTCCAGAAAAAGTTAACACCCCTGAGTTCCCATAAATATTACATATATTATCCATATAGTAAATTAGGGTGTATAAATTAAGAATTCTTACCCTGAAAAAGAATGTATTTATAATTCTTTAAGAAAAGTAACAATATTTTACCCATTGTTTAATGCATTCCAAACCCATAAACTCACAGTAAAGGAATTCTAATCAGTAAATTACATTCGCATCGATAGGGTAAAAGAATTTCAATAACAAGGAAATTAAAGCCGTCTAATTAAAATGTTTATGAGTAAACTTTAAAACTATTAGATAATTGAAGTTAAACTACATGTAGAGGATGACGGTCGTTATTACTTTTAACAACTATTCTAAGCAGAGAAAGAAACAAGAATTTAATTTCAATTGACAAATGTAAACTAATTTTCATTTTCCTTATCCAATTTTGGAGTTTCAAGACAATTTATAAATGTTGTTGAACCTATTTATGATCTCAAATAAGCTAATTGCTAACATTGTTATTTTATAATTGTTTTTAATATTTTGCTATAAAGATGTTTAAATTTAGAACATGCTTAATATTACGCTTTGCCGAAAATAATACGCCTTACTTAAAAGCCTTTGTACAAAAATTTCAATATAGCTCTTTTTTTCATGCATAACAAATTAATTATATTCCTGTATTGGAATTACATATTGTGAGCAAAACCTTACCTTTATTCAGATAAAGGCATGAAGCGTTTTCTGAAACATAGACAACAACTTAAAGACCCTAATTTTGAACAGAAGCATATGTTTTCATTTCTTGTAAGACCATTTACCATAAGACTCTAGGTTTAAAAATGTGGTTTTCTTTAAATAAAATATTTTTATCTGTATAGCTTACTTATGGTGTATTAATAACCAATATGTCTGAGAATTTTTCTCATGAATTCTTCATTCAAGCTCGAATCCATAATCTTTTGCGAGCACAGTGTCCCATTAGCATCTGTTCATTCGGTTTTGAAATTAGTTAATGTTATTGATGAGCAAATGGGCCCTTAATGTTCAATATCAAAAGTTTGGATTAAAAAAATAATTCTTACAGGGATCGTAAATATTGATCTATTCTTCTTTCTATAAGAATGTAATCTATATCTTTGGTAACGTGAAGATGGACAGAAACCCAAAATAGCTGACACTTTCATTTCCTTGAAAAGACAATTGGTTGAACTAAATAGACCTATTTCCTTATAGTACTTATTTGAATTCAATATTTTATGGTTTTAGAAATAGAAGTTATTGAAAAATTAGGGATGGGATTTTTCCTCCCCATCCCAGAAGAATTGTTACTATAATTAATTTAGTCTGAACGCCGAAAGCTAATACTATGTATCTCACGGATGCTAAGATGCATTAGAAGCGAATCATGAAGGAACGAGTATCAAAGTAAAATATTTTTAGAGGAATTACAGTTTCTCCAATAATACTGTAACTTATGTGATCAATACCTGCGGTGTTAAAGTGATTAAACTCATTACCTTTCAACATACACTTTATTCCTATAATTTAATTAGTACTACAATTTAATATGGCGTTGAATTTTGCTTCCTTCCAATGCATGTTGCTTTGATACAATTAAATAATGTTGCCAAGTTTCTCTGAATGTGAAGCCAATTACGTTCATTATTATAGAGACGTTTTAATAAGAAAATGTGAGATAACATGCCACGGTATGCAACGTTCACAAATTTTCCATTGCTGTACGGGTTGAATTGCTACCCTGGCTCACATGCCTTTCTTATTTGTCTTCCATCTAACTTTTGAGGTAAATAACGGGTAAGCCATTACAAGCGACTGGCCAGGAGTACACTTTTCGCTGTCATGCAGTATATGATGATAGCATCATAAGATGATACACAATCCAAGAATTATACTTAAAAAAAAACCTCTAACTTTCAATGCCGAGTCATGTCAGAGTACTTTTGTGAGACAGTGAATGCACAGGCATAATTTGTTTCTTCCAGTTTCTCAAGTCGAACTGAATTGAGAATAATGTCGCAATCATTTCACCTTAATATTTTGTATTATTTCTCAAATAAATTTTTCTTCGACCTCTCTTCATATATGATTTTATTATTGCTCCTCCCTTTGTCCAAAAAAAATCCAAGGTTTTTTTTTTGTAAAACAAATATTAAAAGAATAAACTTGTCCTTTAAATTAAATCAAACACAAAATGTAAAATACAAATATTCGCTTGAAAAATAACAGGAAAATCACCAGAAAAGTTCTGAGTAGAACATAAAACCATCTAAATTTATAAGGTGGGAAGAAAATAATGGAAAAAAATAACCTGGGAATAAAGATTAATTTTTCTATATTTTTTTATAAATGAGCTGAACTATGAATTATAATTTATTCTTCTAGGAAATGAGCCTTCACTTTCTTGTAGCCATAAATTATTTTTGTGATTAACATTTAAAATTTAAATCGAAGCAATAAATCTCTCTCTCGATTAAGCAATAAAATTCATTTTCTATGCAATCAATTCTAAATTATGATTTGGAAATACTTAATGTTCTTATTTCAAGAAGGCTATAGGTTCTGTGTAGTTTCTATTTTTTCACTGGAATTTCTTTTTCGTTACAGGGAACTCAATCATAACTACTCAAAAGTTAAAATATAGTAATAATTTTATGTCAGTTGAATTTTTAAAATCTTTTAGGTTATATTTTTTTAATTATTTCGTCTAACGTGAGGATTTAACTTATTCTTTCGATAGATTAATAGTAATTTTTGATATTTATATTATAATGTAGAATTAAAAATTTTGCTCCCAGATATTTTTGAAATATTAAGTGCAACAATAATAATTGGAGTTAAATTATTATTACGCATCTACATATTAGCAGATAGGCTAATGCTTATATTCAAATAAGTATATTAATATTTTAAGTAATGTAAAATATCTAAATTCGTTTTAAAAAAATCTTTTAAAGTTGTCAGCTGAGAAGTTATTGAGGATTTTATTGAGGATTAAAATCAATCATTTTGAAGAAATTCTGATCTTAATTTACAAAGAAAATTTTTCGTGTACTAAAAATTATTATGTAATAGGAGTAGAGTCTGTAATAAAAATAATATTACATTGACCCAATTGTAAAATTTAGAAATATAACTCTCTAAACGTATTTAAAAGGCTAAAATTACAATAATGTTCGAGCAAAAAAGATTTACTTAGTGTTCATAGATCGACAGGGGTCTTAGACATTTTTCAGAAAAAGAAAATGACGTTAACATCACACTCTTCAGTATGAGAAATTATTTGCATATTTATGTATGCTTTTATTTTTGTACCGATTATGGAAAGAATTTTTTTGAAATAAAAATAGAAAAAAAATACTCAAGAAAAGAGAAGAAAATATAATTTTAGTATCTTTTTCATTGATGTTTCTTTCCTTTTTTGTATCAGTGCTTCACAACCAAGTAATAATTTTTTTTTGTGATATACTTTTACTTGCACTGGTTTATTTTTCGTTTCTCATGCTTTTCAAGAAGAGATAGTCAACACGCGGTGAAAAAAATTGAAATGTTCATTAGTTC
This sequence comes from Trichonephila clavata, assembly GCA_019973975.1. NCBI lineage: Eukaryota > Metazoa > Arthropoda > Arachnida > Araneae > Nephilidae > Trichonephila > Trichonephila clavata. Next base: position 53,005 of record BMAO01001158.1, read on the forward strand.
GAATCAGTTGGCTTGTCAAAACCACAAATTAAATTTACAATGGCTGAAATCCATATCTTATAATAATCTAATTACTTTTTAACGCTATCATTTTCCTTGAAATCAATATCTTTTCTTTTCAGATGCATATATTCATCACAAACTATTTCGTTCACATCTGAAAGTCAGCGTATGACCATCAATTATTCTTGCTTATTTGGTTTTCCTTATGTTGCTAACTTTTTTGTTTTGTACATACATAATAAAAAATATCAAGATATATGCTCCTAACTGAAACAAGTGGAGATCAATACATAATGAATTTGAAACAAATTTTACCCCTAGCAAAATATGGATTTAATAAAAATACTAGTTTTATTTTCAAGATAATCAATTGAAGAATGTTACTTAGCTGCAAAATGAGAAATTAATCATCTAAGAGAGCTTCTAAATTGATCAATTTCAGACACATAGAAATAATATTCTTTAGAAGATATCTAAAATGCAAATTATTGTAATACAGTACAAACCGTGTTTTTCATTCAGAACATATTTTAACCATACACCGGATACATATATATGAAGAGGAATTTCGCATACGATTCTTTTAGTGAGGATTTAGAAAACTAGATATTCGATAGGAGGAAAGTAAATTCAAAACGACATTAAAAATAAAATGATTGATATCCATTATTTATGGTCAAGATAAATATGTTAAATGTATTTTGAAAAATTTAAATTTTTATTTTCAGACAAATATTAGAATATTTGTATTAGTATTTTTAAGACCTATATTTTACATTTTAGGTTGTTATTTCATCTTCATGTAAGGGGGCTATCTCATGTTAACTACTAAAGTAAAAATACATTTGGCTTTAAAATGTTTTACATAATTTTTAAAATTAAAATTTTTGATAATCTTTGCCTACTTATTATTTAATGAGCATATAAATTCAAATTTAAAATGTATACTTTTTAGTAATTTTTGTAATTTTCTATATTTTATACGAAATTTTTATCTAATTTTTTCTATTTCTATAGCTTTATTACATATTTTCTCGATAGATCAATCTACGGTTCAATAAAATCTAGATATTGCGCAATGATATTCATGGAAATTACCTTTTTTTTATCCTCAAATATATTACAAATTTAGGACCAATGCTTCAAAAAAGTTAGTAATATATTATTTTCATAATAGTATCTTTCCACTCAGTTCTGTGCTTTTCTTTGCAAATTGCATCGTTCCCTTATATATTTCCTAATATTTAAATTAAATTTAAAATTTTATTAGAATGAATTCTGATTAATATATTTTATAAATTTTGTTGAAGCAACATATTTTCATATGTTTTAATTTTAAAAAAATGCAAAAAATGATCCTTTGTTGTATAAATTAATAATTAAAGTGTGGTTTAAATATTTTAATACACACAATGTTTTTTTGGTGATCTTGTAAAATGTTGAAGAAAAATAATATATTATTATTTATAATTCAATGAATAGAGTGAGTGTTCAAGTTTACAAAATTACAATATGCATAGTAAATATTGCTCAATTCAGTACATTAAATGTATGAAACAAGTAAAATATAAAACTTTGATGAATATCAACATAATAGAAGAATAAAATATATTTCCGTATTAATATGTGATTAATACTTGATAAATCAAGATATAAAAATATCTGATTAAACTTAATCTGTACTAAGAGATAAATTATAGCTGGGATAAGCTGTCAATTTTCACTGGTTTTCTTTAAAACATTAACCATATAAATATAAAGTAGTAATCTTTGAGTGCTCTTTCAAATTTAAATCGATTATTTAAATGTTTTTATTAAAAATGGGTAAAAATAATTTTAATTTTAATTCTTCTCTACACACCCAGGTGATGAATTATGTATTATATCAGGTAATCAAGAAACTACTGCTACATTACCGTATGATATCTCCAGAATTTTATGTTTTAACCTTTCAAGAATGGAATAGATTGTACTGCTGCAACTGCTTTTTCAACTTATATCTGTGTTTAATTATTTAGAGACTTACTCTTTGTGACAATATATACTTGTATATAAAAAATCTGGTTGAATAAGACTTCAAAACACCAATTTGAAGTGTACAATGCACTCAAAGAAAGTTTAAAGCCTCATTCGAACGAAGATTTATTGCTTGTTTTCGAATACCATTCCCCTTATGCGGAAAAGGGGGGAAATCCTGAACCTTCTGATATAATGTGATTTTCTGGACTGTCCGGCATACTGATTCTAGAGTATTCGAGTGCATTTGAATTGCAAGTGGACACTAAAAATAAAATAATTTTCTTGCCAAGTGAATTCAGACACTGCATGTTGGCGAAAACTAAAAAGGGGAAAAGGAAGCAGTAAGAAAATAGATTTTCGGGAGATATATTGAGAATCTATAGAACTACAGTCAACCTTGGCGACACGTGAGGGCATTTCCAAGAGTGAATCTCGTCCTCAAAATGTCAGTGGGATTTAAGACGATATAAAATTGACATTTTTATTCCTTCCAATCTCACATCTTATGAATTTTAATGGTGATCAATTTTGAAAATCCAGGGACTATCTTCCTTCACCAACACATGTCATCTTAATCAAACTTACAATATGTTTATTGTTTTTTTAAATATGAGTATTGAATTGGAAAAATATCTTAAAATTTAATTTTATTATTTAAATACTACTGACATGGATAATACATTAATACATTGAGCTCAGTTTTTCGTATGTATATATATGCATAATATTGTTAAATTCAACAATATTAGGAATTTTATTTTTAACTGTATACAAAGTGATAATCCTATCAGTTTTGTAAAAAAAATATATGTAGACCATAAAGTTTTCTCAAAAGTCGCTTTTTATCCTATAAAAAAGTAAAATTTTTGCAGATTCTTTAAGACATATTAAAAGCAAAATTTATGGATCATACTTATTGATTGCGATTTAAACTTTTTAAATTAACCGCGCAACAATAGGCTCGCCAATTCAACTATTTATCAGGTCTAGCTGTGAACATAATGTTTATTTCCCTCATAGATTATTCTTTGGAACACACGTAAACCGACATATTCACATGTAGTACATTATAACATTTTTCATGACTAATCAAATTACATACAACCAAGTTACTAGAGTTGGCATTTAATATGAGGTATTTGAGTTTTGACACGGACATTTCTTTAAAATTTATATCTTTTCGATATACGTGGAATTTATAAACGTCATGACTACTGATCTTGATGTTGTATACCATTTTCTAATTTCATGATTTTATTAAGAAGCGCTTCAATCACCTCTTGATGGCTTATGATGATTAAAAATTGTTGTATACTTAAACATTTAAGCATTTTAATGCATTAGAATACTGATTTTTTTCAGGTCTAATAATTCAGAACATACAATACTTTTAAATTTAACTTTTAAATTTTAGATAACTTAGTGCTTTTTTTTGATATTTTAATAATGGGTTAATTTTTATTGATTTTGGTAATTATATTATGCATTTAGCCATTTTAGTAAGTTAATATTTCCCTTTCAAATACGGTGGTGAATATCTCACGTTTGAAATATTATGTGCACTTTTGACAAAAACTTTCAAAAACGAATTTCAATATATGAATTAATGAACTTAAGCGATAATAAAATAATTTTTATTTATCTTTTCAACTCTTTTCTACTGAATTGATATATGCCTATTTAATAGATTTAAAATATTTTAACTGTTCAAAATTGAGGGGAAAAATTAAATACTAGTTTTTCTGTGTTTTAGTAGCTTACAAAGATAAATAAAGAAACAAATAAAATGATTAAATGCTCCTTTTTAATTTTATTTTTTACAGATTCTTTTACATATTACTTAATTCTTTTCTTTTTTCTTGAAAAGTAACGAACATTTTATTGAGTAACTAAGATAAATTTTTGTACAACAGCCTTTAAATGTAATATAAAGCTGTTTTAAGCATTTACGTAAAGCTCATTTAATAATTACGTAAATTTCCAAGCAGATTCTGACTTTTCAGAATAATTAGTATATCATATGGACATGGTAATCCATGTTTAAATATGTAGATATTTTACTTTAATTCATATGTATATATGAAATTACAATCTTATTCAGTGAGTCTTAGGAATTCTGATTAAACTTAAATGTTTAAATAGAGTAGTTCAAAGATCTCGATGGACTAGAAACAATTTTGATGTCACACAAAATGCTTTGAATTGATTGAGATGGAGAATTTATTTTGATATATATGTAAGTGGATAGAATGTTCTTCGATATCGAAGACTTATGAGGGTAAAATAATTTATTTTTTCCGTAGAAAGATAAAAGCTAAGCAGTCAATAATCCTTCGAAAGAAATTTGATGTCATTGTTACTAAGAATTTAATTCTCTGTAATCGTTTCACTTTCCTAAAAGTGGAAATAGATGTTTTACAGAAAAAATATTACTTCCATCATATTAGTTATTTTAAAATGAAGTCGACTTTAGGTTACAAATTAAAAAAATATATATTAATTAAGATCATTGTATGAAGTTGTTGTTTTTATGAAACTCATTGTGAGTTATTAAACGAAAACCAATTTATTACTTTTCTGCAACATTTTTGCCTTCTTCCAAGAAATTTTTAAATTCCCTTTTTTGCACATAACATGAATTCGAAAAACCTTAAGAAAATTTTTCTGCTCGTTTTTTTAAAAAATATTTATTTTGTAAGAACATACAAAGTAAGTATTTACAGAGCTTCTGATGCATTACACAGTACGGGTTACCGAAAGCTGGCCACAACCGGTTTGCCCATACACTGTATTGCCACTGATATTTTTTTCTTTCTATTTTCGATTTACACACATTTTTAATTCTTATAGTGAGATTATTAGGTATAGTGTTTTTAAGAGATGTAGTTTGTCCACTGGAGTTAGGTATAGTGTTTTTAAGAGATGTAGTAGTCCTACTTTTGTTCTTTGTGGTGAAGGCGTAAATTTTTCATTGAAGGCAGGAATTTAGATTTTTTAAAATATTCGATAAAGAGAACAGAGGTTGGCAATGCATTATCTCAGTCCCCATTGCAATGTGAAACATAGTATTATACCATGCTTCAAATTGTGTTTGCATATACATTTGTGTTTGTATATATGCACACACAGAACTCTCAACTATTTGAAAATGTGGTACGAACATGAAATTTTTTTGTAAGTATGAGAGAATTGCTTTTAAGATAAATGAAACATTATTCGTAGAATTCAGAGTGTACTTATAAAAAGCAAATATTTAGGGAATTTAGTGTTCCGCATTCATAAAATAAGAAATAGTGCTAAAACTTTAAAATTGAAAATTGAAAAAATCTTCCATCTTCGAATTTTGGTGAGTTTTGGACTTAGTTATAGGCTATAAAAAGTATGTCATTTTTTAAACATTTTGGGCAAAAACATAACGAAGTAACAAAAATAAGATATTTCTGTACCTTTTTCAGAAAAATTGAAAGATAAAAAATTTGGACTCGAATAGTGCTTAAGATTTTAATATAATTATTACTATCCATTACCCACCTTCTTTGCTGATTATTTAATGATGTACACTGCTTGGAAATTGCTAAGGAGCAAGTGATTTATGCAAAATTGCGTCTCGAACAGATGAACAATAAAAGTAAATTCAAGTTCAGAGGGCGTGGTAGTCCATGACTTGTTATCTGTATAAAAGCCAGGACATACAAAAGCTAATGATTCATACTTAAATTCATGCTGTTTGATGTTTGACGAAAATAGTGCTAGACGTTACAAAAATTTTTTTCTCTGAAATTCTGTTTATTTCTTGCAATAATTAAGAGCAAAATGTCAGCAATGCATCATTTGAGTGACTACGATTGTGGACGTTTGGGAGCAAATCAAAGTGTCACTACTGTAGCTACTGCAATGTGTGTATCAAAGATAATCATCTCGCAATTAAAGAAGGTCGTTGCAGGTGGAAAAAATTTGCAAAAGCTTGTCGGATGTCATGGTAGGAACACTATACCTTTAGAGCAGATGTTCCCAAACTTTTTTTGCCTCATAAGACCCCTAGCCAGATTTTTCCCTTTTAGGTAGACCCCTTACTTACCTAATATTGAATTTTTCCAAATTCATCAACTTAAATGTGAGTGACAACAGGTATAGCGCTGCTTGCGTTAAAAAATTTAAATTTCTACCTGTAGTGAAGTACAGCGTTTAAAATTTAAGAAACATACTAATTAGCTAAATCAAAATTTTATTAATGCATAAAATAACTGTTACATAACTTAACTGAGCAACAAACAAATGCTTTTAGTGTGAGAGATGAATCTGAGATTTCAATAACTAGTTTTCAACATTTCTTATCAGTCTTGTCAGGTTTAACCCTAAATATCTCCTCGGTAAATAGTGTCCAGTCTTTTCTTCTTTCGTTTTTTGTTTTGGAGTTTGGCAAACTTCCTGAAACTCTTCATTTGGAAAAGCAATTACATTCTCAAGATATTCCATAATATGGGTATATCGTTTTAAAGCTAAAACTGTGGTGTGTGTGACATCCGTTTCTAAACTTGACTTTAAGATTTTCGTTAGTGTCTAATGCTTGTAATTTGACATTTTTTTCAATCTGACCGTATGAATTGATTGCCTACTGTGATACTATCATAGTCACAAACATCATCAAACCTAATTTCAAAATCTAAAAAATGGACGTTTAAATGTGGAACGTAGTTTAAAACGCCTTTATCCTGGCAGATTTTCTGTGACAATTAAGAAACTGGGAAAATTCGCGACGTCTAATATTATACTCCTGTAACTTATAATTCTAACAAGAAACGCTAAAATGTGGCCCTTGTTTTAATAGCATTTGCGCTGTCGTCTTGCAACTGCAAATTAACCTCATTAAATTTGGTAAATAAATCTGTAAATATGTAAGTCTGGTTTCCATTTGATTGAATTCCTTTTAAAGTTAAGATATGGTTTAATGAGAGTTACAATCTTAGACCCCCATTTACACCTCATGAACCCCCAAATTACTTTTTTGCTAACGTAGACCCCTTGTAGGTCGTCATAGACCCCTGGGGGTCTATATAGACCACTTTGGGAATCACTGCTTTAGAGGATCGCTATGTAGCCCTCGTGGCAAAAAGAAACAGAACTTTCAGTCCTAGCCAGATAGCTTCAAAACCTTACAACCGCTACCGGTGCACATGTTTAAGCAAGAACAATTTCACGGCGATTAAATCAAGGTGGTTTGTATGCACGGAAACATGTTGGTTGCATTATGCTGGTGTAAGGAACATGTCGGTTGGAATCATCAAAATTGTTCTAGTGCGATGTTTTCTGGCGAATCTCGTTTCAGTGTGACTAGTGTGATCTGGCCACCAATTACTGTGGGAAGAGTGTAGAACACGTAGTGTGAACGTGATCGGTTCGGCTCCGGCGTGATGGTGTGAGAAGGTATCATGCACAATGGCATAACACCACTTCATATCTTTGGGTGAGGAAGAGTTACAGCAGTAGTATTGCAGCTAGATTATTTAGGACAATGTTCGTATTTTTTGAAGGGATGTCGATCCAGAATTTCTGTTTATGGACGACAATGCGCGGTCATACAGAAACTTTGAGGTATAAGGTTCATTGTAAAGTGAAAATATTTTCCGTATGTAAGGGCCCGACCTAAATCCTATGGAAGATGCCTGGCATATGCTTAGCAAACGTGCTACACAAAGAATTATCCCTACTCCTTTAGTGCTTGAGCTCAAAACCGTTTTGAGAGAGGAATTGAAAAATATCCTCAGTAGGTCTCCTCTATTGTTAAATTAAAAGCACGGAAAACAGATGGAGAATATGCATTAGTGTCCTTGGTATGCAAACATTGTACTATGATACTCATGTCTGCATCATTATGACCTGAAGATCACTTTTGTGGCTGTTTGGAAATCATCCATAAGCATATGTTTTATTTTTAAGCTTTTAACTCGTCGATGTGGTGATATCTGTACTATTTTGCTCTATAATATATACACATCGTCCCTACTAATTATGTACTTAGCTTCATTTCATCAATCATTGTCTTTTCTTAAGTATTCCGAAAAACGTAACTGTTTCTTATCAATTGTCAAGCAGTGTATATATATATATATATATATTGTGTGTTTAATTTATCGACATTATTGTACTGAAAAAATACTCTGACAGCCCTTCCTTTCTGATTAAAAAAAAGCAAGATCCTGTGTTTATAAAACAGAAGTACATTTATTTGTATGTAACGATTTCTGCAACCCCTTTGGAAGTCTAGTTTTGTAAAATTCGTTCTTTGTGGATTTCTAAGCACCAAAAGAAACACAAATTTCAAAAACTGAATTTTTTTATTTGATTTGCTTTATTCCCCTTGGAGTTGATTTCCGAAAAATTCGTCCTTATATGATCCCTACTGAACAAAAGAAACATGCTTGCCTAATTTGAACAGTGTAGGTGTAATAGTTCAAAAAGGAGATTTTTTTTATCAGTAACACTCTCTCTACTTTACTTTCGAATACATTTCCTTAAAAGTCGTTCTCGATTCCTCTCTACACATCATAAGGATCATACCAACTAAATTTTAAGTTCTTAGGTCTTAAAGCTCTTTCTGGAGATCTCATGTTCTATATATATAGTAAATCATTGCAAAATGTAAGAACTCTTAGTTATGTTTTTGCGTGAGAGATACATTAACGAAGAATACGTTCAAAATTATTTGTGTAAAAAGTGTATGAACCCATGATAAGAATAATGTTATTAAGTCTATGAAAAGAATAAAGATAAGTTTCAGTCCTATGGAATCAGCAAAATTAATACACTAAACCATGAGTTTTCATGTTAGGTTCTTAAACATTTTGCTTCATAAAGATTGTAAAAAGTAAATTATCATTCAAAAAGAGGGAAAATAACGTGTCCCTAATATCCCCAAAAGGTGTCAGTAAGATTTTCATCTTCTTCGTTTCTAATGTTAATTTTAATGCTGATAAATTCAGTTTCAATGCAACGTTTATAATTTGGGGAGCCTGTAATTAACTCCTTCATTCGAAAATGTTCAACGTCATATACTTAATTTGTTCTGCAGGTGGATAATTTTCATAAATTATAGGCAATATAGTGTTATGATAGATATTCGCTCCCTAGCGTATGTGTTTTATCTCTTCGGGGAGTAACATTAATAATACAACTAGAGATGGTTGGTCTGTTCAAGCTCCAGGTTAGTTAATCAGTAGTAGTTCGAGCACTAGCTTAATATCTCCTCGTCGTGCATCGTGTTTAGTTTTCTTATTCTTTTATGCACCTTAATCGTCGTGTTTGGTATCGTGACCTCAATGCCTTGATATTCGCCAAGCAGATAAAATAACATATTTTGGATACATGATTTGGGAATTCTCACAAATGGAAATCGCATTACATGACTCGTCTTCAATGCTGCAATTATAGAAATAAATTTAAGGCAAAATTTGCTTAGAATTGGGATTGATAGTGTTAAATCAAAATAAGTTGCGCAAAAATGGTAACAAATTCTTTTTTTAATTCGTATTAAATCAAAATCTTGCCAAAAAATTGTAAAAAAGATATAGTTATGTTTTTTTCTAATACGCGTTAAATGAAAATCATTTAAAAAGAGTTTGTTTAAAAACAGAATTAAATGTTCTCATCTTATACAATTCACAAATAGGTTTCACTCCCTATATTTTTGGAAAATTTTATTTCTAAATAAATTTATCAGTTGAATTTATTACAAAATTTATTGAATACCGTTCAATATTTTTCAACTCTTTCAAAATCATATTTTTTATATTGGTTTACTTTATTTTTGTCTCTTTCTTCTTTTATTTTTAATTCAAATCTAACAGATAACTATGATTTTAAAGTTTGGAAACATGATCAGATTTATTTTATTGGTACTCGATAACGTTTATTTTTAAGTTTGTACCGATATGTACAGACATACCTTTGCATAAATAATTTATGTATTATCCAAGATATCTGAGCCAATTATGGGCAGAAAATATGCATAAAAGCCTCAGAAAAAAATCTAGCCTTATATTTATGTGTAACACTTCTGTGCAATATAACGTTGATTTTTATTTCACAAGATTGTAAACTTGATTTACGAATTTGAAATTAAAAATCAAAATTACGTATTTGTTTCAACTTTATGCATTGATTTAATTTTTTCTATCAAAATGTATATAATGCAAATTTATTTATATTGTGTTTTATTTTATGTTACATATAATTATTAATTGAATTTAATAGTAAAGAAACTTATGCTTTTACTTGAAAAAGATAGCGACACTGATATTTAATACAAAAACTTAGGATTATGAAAATGTTTGTAGACATATTAATGAGAGAGAGAGAGAGAGATTTACATATATGAAAAGAATGGTGTAATAAACAATCAAATTTTTTTCACTACATTTGTTGATGAACAAGAAAAAATGTACAAAGAAACAATAATATTAAAATTAATAGAAAAATCATATTTTCTACAAAAATAATTTATTTCAGTAAAAAATACATTTTTCCTAACCAAAATCAATATTTCTTCGTAATGAAGTACATATCCTATTCGGTTGTCAGGAGGAAACTGAGATATATTCTAATCATGTAGAAGAGCGATTTTGAACTGCTGCACTGTTTCTAAGATTTTATATGATTAATTAATACCTTCTCCGTAGAATGTTCCAAAGATTTTCGATGAAGTTAGAGTCTGGAAATTGTGGTGGCCCATCTATCTAAAAGAAAATATACGGAACACTACTAAAAGCTGTATGGCCTAAGCTAACCCCTTCATGGGACTTTACTTTTGAAGAATTCATCTCAGATGATGGTAAGATAAGGCTATAAAATGCCTGAAAATCTCCTCTTTAAATCATCTATACAATATGCATATTAGCATAAAAATGAAATGTAAGATACGTTTCAAGTGGCTTAAAGCAAAATTTAAAGCAAATAGTTTCTTAACTCGACACTTCTTGCACAGGGTATGTCATACAAAACGCCTAAGTTTTTTCAATACTCCTTTTAAAACTTTTTTGGAAAATGAGTAGTTTCTTGTGTAACTAACTTTAAGTTCATATCCTTTGAGGGTCCTTAGCTTGCACACAAATTCTAAATATATATTTTTGGATTCCGCATCTTCGGTTATGTCACACCCTGCGCGTGAATCGCCGTTACAGTTCTAAATGCATCAGCACGTTTTAAAATTTTTCTTATGCTATGGCGCATTATTGTAATTATAATAAAGAAATGTGATACTTAAGTAATTTAATAAATGCAATATTTAATAGATATAATACAACACAGTACTTTCTGATGAAGAAAGTCTCTTTGCTGGAATAATGAGGAAGAATCGAATGACGAAGAGTATAATAGCAAGTATGATTCCTGTACTGAAATCGATCCAGGAAATTTAACTGAGGGAGCATTTATCACCCTTGATAAAACAACCCCAACTTATTCAGTGGCTAGAGAATGACAATATTGACATTGGCCTATGACAATATTTTTTGCGTTGTTGAACGTTACGAAAATAAATGCGCAAATTATTTTGTTAAGGATTCAGAAACCACCTACTAAACATCGAAATGTTTTTTATTTCGATTTATAATGGCAGACCTTTTATCAAAAAGAGGCACAAATATTCTCCAAAGATCTACTAGACCTGCCTCTTCACTCAGCAAAACTCGAAATTGTTAGGATTTATAAAAAATGCTTTCGAGATGCTGCCGCCATTGCTGCCAAAAATAAATCAACGAGAGTGCTATTAAATCCTAATTGTGTCGCGGAATCTCCTCGTGATGCTGCTGTGACTGAGTTTAGATTGTTGACTGGACACGACTGCCTTTGCGCTCATGTATTTAGTTTTAAACCGATTGACTCCCGTTTTTGAGTCCCGTTTGGACTATATTGTAAAAAGGTATTGGAGAGCACCTTGTATAATGGCCTGATGGTCAATGGCCAGGCATTTTATAAATAATAAATATTTCGATTTATAGAAGGAAGTAAAGAATGCACAAACCATCAAGCAATGCTTCTACGAAATTAAAACAAAATTAAGATCCAGTGAAAATATCGCACTTACTTGCGACGAAGGCCAAAGGAGTGTATAAACAACGGATTGAATGTCCTATGCAAAGAACAGAAAAACTAAATTTACGAGTTAAAGGAGTAATTAACATATTGTATTTTCTACTTTTTTGCCTTTTTCACCTTTATGTGCAAATTTTGTGGTAAAAACAGAATAGAAACAAAGTTGAGTATGAGATATCTCGCGTGTGAATTTCCGTTTGCTCTTTTTGCATGAAGAATGCCGGGTTTAGGGTTATTAAATAAAAGTAATGTACAAACTAGTGTGTGTGTGAAATAGGTTGATCTTTCAATTTTTAATAACTTCATCTTAATTTCATACAACATTTTAAATCATTCATAATATTGATAAAATTGTCTAAAAGAAAGTACAGTTTTCATGTATTCTGAAAAAATTGATTTTATTTTCCCAGCTACTGAGCAACTGTTGTTCTTTAAATTAACAACCCAATAAAGTATTTTATGGGTGATTATAATATTAAATATGTTACGAAGAATGGAACGTTTGAAAGTTATTGGTGTTGAATCATCTCTGCTTAGAATATGTTTCAAGTTTTTTTCACTCTTTATCAAAAAAAAAATTATTTTTCTTTCTAAAAAAAATAAATAAATAACTTGTTTCTAAACGAGGCAAGTTTTTCTTTTAAAATTGTTTTCTTACTTGTTTGTTAATAAGGTATGTCTCATATGTACAAATTTTTGGATATGTAGATTTACTGAAATTCAGGAAAGGTATCTTTCCTTTGAAATGAAATTTAAGAAGTACATTTAAACGAAAAGTTTTTTCCTTCCATTTAGATAGATATCTTTCATTTTACCTAAATAATTGCTATCTGTTGTTTACAAGCATTAGGAAACATATATTTTTTTTAAATGACTGAATAGTAATGGATCTTTTGAATTAATGTCCTATGTTAGGATTTATAAAATTGAAATATACTGATATTGAATGAGTTTGCATGAATTCTGTTTGTGTTAAGAACAGTTAATAAATTTTTGTTTGTATTACTGTGAATTATATATGATTTTAATACATTCAGCGTTTTTATAAAATAATACTATAACCTTTTTGTATTACAAATATACAAAGGTTTTAAAGAACTTCTCGTTACGAATAGGATTAAATATAAAATTTGCCATACTTTTTGATTAATAATTTTCTTTTCCTTTGTTATTGTTTTCGTAATTGAAATCTTGAAAACGCAATGGTCAGTTTTGGAATCATCATCTAATAAAATAAACTATTCAGTTAAAATTAAAAAAACAGTTAAAAATAAATAATCTGAAATACAGTATGGTTTTAAATACATACCTAGGGAATATTTTTATATCTTTGAAACGATTTTTCTTGATGTGTTCTGTATTTGATATCTACGAATTTATTATTTTCTTTGATATATAATAAAAAAGATAGTATTATTATTGCCAAGATAATTTACAAGTTTGATTTAAAAACCTAAAAAAATCGTGCATTTCTTTTACATTTTTTTTTTTTTTTACTTTTCATCTGATAAACTAAAAATAAATCAGATTTTTTCACATGATTTATTTTTACAATTTTCTGTGATAGATTCTGAAATTCTAGAAAATATTATACTTAATTCCATTAAGTATCTACAAAATGAAAAATATGTTCTTGATATTTTAATAAATTTCAAGATGCTTATTTTTCTTTTTTATCAGATGGATGCTAATAAATTGCAATATTCGGTTAATGCTTAGTTGGGCAGTAGCTCCATCCAGTTCTGTCAATATTTAAAAAGGAGTTCACCAAAAAATATTTTCAAATGTCATGATGATCTGTATAAAGCCACATGCATCATTAAGAAGAGATTTCTACATTTCAGGAATAAACACATTGCACTAAAAATACTTTTAGCATCATCTATAAAAAAACTCATAAATTCCAAGAACATCTAAAATACTATATCTTTTTAAGACTCGCAGTTGAATCAAGAATTTTTTTACTACAAAAGCTTAAATGATTTTGGACACTTTCCACTAAATGTTACTTAAAAATTCTTTTTTTTTCTCCTCACAGATTAAATTCCTTTTACTTGAACATTTGTATCACAAAACCAGCTTTTAACTTCGAAATAGGAGTATAGTTTTCAATTTTATTTAAGACACTTTATTTATTTAGTTTTTTTAAAGACGTTTTATAGTTATTTGAAGAAAAACACATTGCTGCATGTGGCTTTTATTTGGCATCAATAAAAGAATATTTTTTTTTCTTTCATCCTAGTTTCTTCTTTCTTTTTATTTTAGAATTTCCTAAATTCTATTTGAGTTTCTTGTAAATGGTAATTTAATGATTCCAAGAAACGTATTCAATTTCTTATCACATGCACTGAATCTTTATTATGCAGAAATGTTAGGAAAAAAATAGGTCTTTTACATCTTCTTGAGAAATTAGTGTATTTATCACAATATTTTTGATTTCTCATTACTTCAGAAGATGTTGTACGAATCGTTGACTCATTCTCATTTATGAACAGTAAAATAGTTCAACCAGTTCATTTCTTAGCATTTTACTGGACAAATATGACCATGGAAAAGGTGAAGCTATTTAAGTTTTCTAATTAGAATTTTTTTTTTTTTTTTGGAATTCATACAAATTTATTTAATTTGTTGAATCTGTTTTTTATTTCTTTTATTTTTGTAGCAAACCCTCTAGCAATGATATCTGATACTTTTTAAACTTAATTTTTTTTATACAAGTTAAGTCTTACGTTAGAACTTTCTGCAAGGAATGGAAGGATGGTATTAAATTTTGACCACTTTTGCAATTTAAATTATTCTCCGCCACTTTTCTTTTTAGATTTTTTTCTGAAAAAGGATTGCCTAATAAGCCTTATGGTGAAAGATTCTAAAGTTACACATTTGTAAATTAAAGTCCTATACATGTATAGCATGTTCCAAAAGTGCGATTACTTCAATTTTGTGTACTGGTTAATTGTGTTCTAGATCTGTAATACAACCCATCCGAATACAGTTATAAACAATTTATATGAAATGCTACATTGTCATAGGCTAATTAAGACAAAAGACTGTTTTCATTTTTAAGTATCTGATTACAGAAAATATAGTAAAAACTCAAAGTTGATGTATTCATTTGGATTCAATATTTATTATTGCCATGCTACGAATCTACACGGCTATTCTCAATGAACCTTGTAATTTTGAACCACAATCATTTGATGAGATCGACACTGGAACTCCAATCTTCTTCACCATATATATTTTGAAGCTAGAAAGAATAAACGTTCATCATCGGTATTATTTAGTGGGCACCTACTACACTGGCCATGAGTTTTAGACAGTGATCACTAAAATTACCACTCTCATCATAGTTATTTGGCTATTGTAGTCTGATAAATGTCATATCATAACAACTAAATCATTTTAGTCTTAATTTACGCACTACTTATCTCATATTATTAGGATACTGCAAAAAAGGATTTGGTTTTAAACATAATTTAGTATGTTAAACGATTAAATTGATGATAATACAAGCAATGAAATGTAAAGTTTTTAATTAAACGTAGCTTTTCTTCGAGTTTGATCAAAGTACTTTTATTCAAATGAAAGCACCAAAACAGTTTTATGTGAAAACAATTCAAACATTGCACAAAAATGCGACATTTTGCTTACAAATTTTTACTTCTGTCATAAAAACTCATCTTGCACTAACTTAACAAAAAAATTCAGCATTTCAAATACCATATTATTCTAGAGTCATATTTAGCAGTGAGAAAAATATGGTACTGAAATATTTGAAAATAAGTATTTAATATCAAGGACAAATCTGGATAGTTTTTTTCCTATCCCAAAGTAACAATATTGATTTTTTTAAAATTATAAATACAATTATATTTAGACAATAATCTTCTCATATTATGATTTAACATAATGAGTAGAAATATAATATCGCTACAGATCTGCAAATTCGAATCAGTTTATAATAAATTTCTGACCAAGCCATCAGTTTAATGACTAAGAAATGACAAAGCATTTTTCTTTAAATGGATTCTATTTTACAGTTAAAATAAAGAAAGATAAATTGGTTCCCCTCCATATATGTTTCCAAAATAATCTCATTTGAAATTCAACAAAGAAAGAAATTAATTTCGCTTCTGTTTTACGGAACGAAAAGATAAAAATACTTTCGATTTCATCGTTTTTCTCTTCAGCTTTGACAACCCAGAATTAAAATCTCTGATTTCTGAAACCTTTATAGAGTTTAATTAAATAAAGAGCTAAAAACGTCAACATTTGTAACTGATACATTTGATAGACGTTTTCTATCTTGTGGAGATGTATCCAAAGTATTTAAAGTGACGAACACATAATTTCATTCAATTAATTTGTACACGCGAAATTTTCCTTAAATTTTTTATATCGCGAGAGTATCAATTTAGAAAGATTTTGTAAATAAAAATTTAAGTTTATGAAGAAATTTTTTAAGTGTAATCACGGCCGGTTTATCAATATTGCAGCTAGCTCTTCCAATTTCATTGTATTCCCATCAATTTGCGAAAATTAAATTACCGTTGTTGACATGATTAATGCAGAAAATATATCTTAAGTGCAATATTTCACAAAAAAAGATTTTCACACATAAATATATATAATTTTTCTAAGCTGTGAGAACATATTTAATTAATGATTAGACAGCTGAATGAACTGGTTATGGATAAATATATTAGCTGCATCAGGTTTTGTGCAATGGTATGAGAAACATTATTACATTTGAACATGTAGCAGAAAAATTTTAAAAACATGAATAATAACTTTTGCAGCATTTAAACAGCTTTTTTAAACTATTATAATGCAAATGTAACTTTACTATTGTAATGTAATAACACACACGCACACATATATAATGCGTTTACTTAATATTCTGTCTTTGATTGACAGGGATTGATGTGGTGTAGAAGTTAGGAAAGGGGGGTGACAGAGCTCAGGTGTCGTCCACGTCACTGGATCATGACTTAAAAGTACGAAGTCCGTCATCAATAACTCTCATGTATCTTTATGTTGCGACGTCACTGTAAACTCAGTCACTCACTTGATTGACAGGGCAATATAATTTTAAAAAGAATTAGATTTACGAGTTACATTCAATAATTGAAAATTCTATGTGTAGAAGGATATAACCACTTAACACCTGATTAAAAGTTACGTGACTCGCGTTCAGGTGCCCCAGGTTCTTCACACGCAGTTTTTCACTCCTGGCGAAGATAAGGTATAAATAAGCAAATTTTTCTCTGAAATATGTAAATCTTTTGCAAGCACTTTCAATGTCATTTCATTGAATTTCAAATCATTTGGGATAGTTTTACTGTGATAGCAGAGCAAAGAAAAATAACGCTTTTCGGAAAAATGCCCTGGCCTTTAACGCACCATAATTTCGAAAAAAATAGGACATCTCGTTATATATCTCGTTATTTTTATGAATGGAAAATAATTATTTAATGCTTAGTTTAAAAATTTGGGGGAAATACTAAGGTAATTGATAAAAATGTTTGTGTACAAATATTTCAGGTATCCTTTAGCAGTATTTGATGAATTTTAAAATAAGCTTAACTCAGGGCTTGTATACACTATTCTTAAGATAACAAATTAGGATTAAGGAAAAGAAGCGACACCAATAACGAAGAAATATTATTAGTAATTAAGTTTTAATTATTGTCAGATTAATTATCAAAATTAATGTCAAAATTAATTATCAGATTAATGTCAAAATTAATTATCTTTAAATGAGTTTTATTGAGCTGTAAAAATAAGAGAGGAAATGTGCTTAAGTATACATCTCATACTTTTGTACTACTAATATTCTACTACTAATTTTTCCTGCTAGCTACTTTTTCCTTACAAAATTAAATTCATTACTAGATAGGAATAACAATATCAATTATACATAAAAATGTGATGTTTCAAGTCAACATCAAGCTTTTTCAAAAACGGTTTTATTCAGTTAGCAATCGAGACATGTCACGCTGAGAGAACACGGACGCCAAGTACAAATTTAATTGGGGGACTACTTATGTCCAGAATTGTTAAGTACCTTTTTAGTTTATGTGTTCAAGTTGAGAGTTAAGTATGACATACGGAGGCTATAAAAAAATAGCGATCTAAGATTAAAAGTGTTTTGTTTGAACAATCTGTTCGAAAAAATAATTGGGTGTTTAATTTAAGACTTGAAGATGTTACATAAAATAAAATTTAATTCCAATATGGGAATCTTGCAACGGGTCCGGCATATATATAGAGAGAGACCCGGCAACAAGGGAGACGAGACGAAACAAGACCAGACTGGACCGGACCAAGACCACCTTGAAGATCAGGCCGTGACAGCCTTTATATGACATCACGAAAGGAATATAATGCTTATGACATTTATTTCTTTTCAGGTCATAGACTAATATTTCCACATTTTATTGATTTTTCTTAGTTCTCACTTAAAATGTTTTCTGATAAAAGTTATGTATTAATACGCTAGAATTATGTCTAATATTTTCCCGGAAAAGGGACAAATACCACTCGTGAAAGGCTCATAAGAGTAGAAGAAAAATCTAAGAAAAAACTGACTCAATGTAAAATAATTCAATCAGATAAAATTTTAAAAAAAAACTTTAATTGCAAGAAAAATTTGAAAAGTAGAACATTAGAAACATATTGATAAAAAAATCATGTGAATTCATAAACATTTTGCCGGAGTTCCTTTTTCCTGTGAAAGGACATTTTTTTATGCTCATAGAAGCAATGAATCATAACAAAAGAAAGAATTATAAAAAAAAAATGCCTGCAAAAATATATACAAATATAGAAATGACAAACAGCTTTAGACACCACAGTAATTATAAAGCAAAAATAAATTCTGGATTATATGTTAAAATATATACAATTAAAATAATTCACTCATTCAATATTTAAAAATATAAAATAATTTCAATCAATTAAAATATAAAAAGAAAAATTTACTTATAAAGAAAATATAAAAAGAAACATTTACTTGTAAAGAAAATATAAAAAGAAACATTTACTTGTAAA
>BMAO01001159.1:0-24335 GCA_019973975.1 Trichonephila clavata
CAATTCCACCCATCCGTAATCTGTATTTTGCCACTCGCATTCCTTCCCAATATTGTTGCAATTTCATTCTTTTTTTTTTCTATTTTAAAGTGTGTTCAAAATTTGGGTCTACCTCCATGATGGAAAAAGATGAGAGAGAGAGAGCAATAAATCGAAAAATAGAAAAGACAAGGAAAGATTCCTTGTTAGTTGTATAAACGCTTTATCTTGCTTATAAATTTCACGAATCTTTATTTAAAATCAATAATTTTAAGAACAATTATTTTTTCTTTATTCAGCATATATTTCTTTAAAAAATTTCAACTTTATGTGGAACTTTTTTTTAAAGAAATATAATGCTGAATAAAGAAAAATAAGTGTTTGTTTCCGATTTAATTCTGAAATAGGAAAGGAGAGGAAAATCAGAATCTTGTGCTAATTATTCTGCCCTATCATTAAAATAAACAACACATTAATTCAGTAACTTAAAATGCTTCAGTTATTTCAGTAATAATGGTAATTTCCTTTGAATTAGATGAGCAGGGTGAATTCTAAGTTTCAAAAGAGAAAGGAGAACCCTAAACACGCATTTATATATTTTAAACGCTCGAATTACAGCGTTTTTGCCACATTGAAAGGCACGTTTATCTTGAAAGGCTTTCAAGCATGAAAAGGAAATCCTCGTGATTAACAGTAAAAACATCATCCAAAAGATAGCAGAAATAATATTTTGCAACAACATTTCAGAAATTCATTCAACTGTGATTCAAACACAAAAAGTTATGAAATTTGAATAGTAAAATTATTTTAAAAGTAGCATATTTGTCACAACATTTAGAAACTGTAAAGGCATTCATATTTCTCCAAATTAGAAATTTTTATTCGATAACTTAAAATATAACATTGTTTGTAAATACCGTAAAATAGAATGTAATTGTTTTCGTTGATATAAGCGAAGTGAACTATGAACATGCGTGTAAGTTTTGAGTTCAAATCGTAAGAAAGATTTTTGTATTTCTCACTAAAGTTTTTCTGAAACACATGGAAAATACACTGCTGGACACACAAAATGCAACACCCTGAAGAAAGTAGTCAAACCATGCGAAATTTATATCATGCGTTGGCGACGATGAAATATGCAAATTCTTTGCATAAAAGGGCAGATGCACATCACGGGTAACTGTAGCGCCACCCACAAGCGCTGTTTAAGGGGAGGACAGATCGCGATTTGAAGTACAACAATGGTTTTTTCACATGCGTTATTTTCAGCAAGCTGTTTACCTGTGCCTCGTGGAAGACATTGAGCGTCTTTTGACCAAATTTCTGAATTTGACTGAGGAAAAATAGTAGCCTATAAGAATTTCGGATTATCCTTCAGAGAAAGAGGTCAACATGTTGGACGAAGCCAAGCAACTGTGATGCGGACCTGTCATCACTTGGATGCAGGAGAAAAGGATGGGACTTACCGAGCCAATCGCACCTACCTCGTTGCACCACTGCCTGTGATAACAGGCGGATTGTGCACCTAAGAGGGATGAATTGCGCAGCATCACGGACCATAGAACAACAGATTCAGTCTGTTACGCATCATTTGGTGTCCGTTCGTACCATTCGATGCCATTTGCAGTAGAGTGGAATGTCCGCAAGACTTCCATTACTTTGTTTACCCTTGACTGGAAACCACAGCGTTTGCACTGCCAATGGTGCAATGAACGGAGGACATGGACAATGGATGGAATGAATTGTGTTTGCTGACGAATCCCGCTTCTGCCTTCCTGATGGTCACATTCCAGTTGGGAAACACTGTGGTGAAAGGCTGCTGAGCTGTTGCGTTAGGCATCGTACACTAGTCTTGCACCCGGTTTCATGGTTTGGGGTGTATTGGATTTCACTCTCTAGTATGCATTGCCAGTACACTGATAGCCAGCGCTACATCTCTGAGGTGTTGGAGCCAGGTTCTCTTATAATTCAGCGTTTGCCATCAGCCCTATTGCTGCAGGATAATTCTGACACACATGATACGCAATGTTCAAGAGCTCTTCTTTACACAGTATTGAATTGCTTCTTTGGTCTGCTTGTTCTCCCGATCTATCGCCAGTCGAAAACTTGAGGTCCATGCTTACACATGACTGGTTCGGAATACACACCTGCTGTAACCAGATCAACTTTGGTAATATGGGGAAGTCACATGACTTATATTCCAAGATACATCCAAGCCTCTTTGATTCTATGTCGAGGCGTGTGGCAGTGGTTATAGCCAACAATGTCGTCTACACTAACTACTGTTTCGGCATCATGCACCGTCAAAGTTGCTGTAATTTTAATCGTTTGATCCTTGTACAACATGTTATTGCCAAATAAATTTCTCTGTGATATCTCTAGTCCTCCTTGGTGTTGCATTTTGTGTGGCCAGCATGTAATACTCATTACAAAAATTTTTCTAAGATGAATTTTCTGAATATTTTGCATTTTACCATGCATTGAATATGCACTCATGATGATCTTACAATTGTGAAGTCGTCTTAGTTTTAGTTGGTGAACAAAGATAGAAAAAGAATCTAAATTTTTGACAATGTCAAATTATATATATGATGATGATTAATCTTAAAAAAAAATTAAATATGAAATGCACAAATCATTGCCACTTTATAAATTTCACTTTTTTAAATTATAATATTATTATATTAGCAAACCTTTTTCCTTGTATTGTTACATTTGTATATAATTAATTAATTCTCTATATACTCAATGATTTGTGGTATTTAGGGTATGATTTCATTCTATAAATATTTTTAAGGTAGAAAATTTGCTGTATCATTTTAACTAGTAGTAAATCTTTATTTTATCATCTTTTGTTCAGTGCGAATAAATGTGTTAAGACAGATGCTGGTGAAAAAATAAATAATTTAATTTAACAATAAAAAAGTAAATAAGCATTTAAATAATTTAATTTAAGAAATGAATTAAAGATTATGGAGTAAAAATGATTCGCTCCACATCAGTAGCTCTAAGAGAAATGCGAAGAAGTTATTTGTTCTATTAATTGATTCGTATTGTGCAAATCTATCGTTCCATAAAAATACATACTGTAATCAAATGAGAACCCCTTGTCAGCTACTAATGCAATTTTTATTTATTCCATTTTTAATAGCCAAGTTCATTTATAGAAGAACGAGGAAACTGGAACATTATGTAGCATTTATAATATTGAAATGAATGATTTCTGAAACGGATAAAACGAGCAAAAACAAATCTATCGATTTATTGTTAAATCATTCAGAAACACAAATATGCCAAAATATCCAAATCCGAGATGTATATGAAAATAAAGAGCATGCAGGTCTGTCAGGTTTGTCTTTAACATACATTTTTCCAAAAATGTATGTTAAAGACACTTTTACTTGACATGTAAACTAGAGTCTAAGTGTTATGATTACCAGTTTAACTCTTATATATAATGACTAAGATTGGTCCTTCGCTGAGGAAATTTAATTAATGCACAGGCTTATTCGATTAACTGTTTTGAGTTAATTTTTGAATAGTTTCAGACCTGGAAAGTAATTTTAAATTGAGTGCAATCAGTATGCACTCTTGGGTATCTAAAATGTAAATACTATGAAGAACAGGTGATATAAAAACCAAAGTTATTGAACAAATTACATAAAAAAGGGTGAAATGACTGCGAAATAAAATACCCATTCGATATGCAGAACACAAAGAAATCGGTATTTTGTATAAAGAACTTGGCTGGCAATAGTTACTGCTACACGTCTCAGCACAAGAAGTTTTGGATAGAGAGGTTCTTGGGGTATATTTATACATTTTGCTTTCCCATATTGCCAAGGTTCATCTAATGTAACATCTGGGGACGTATCTGGGCCGGTCTTTGTTTACTAATCATCTACCACATGCAGGGACGTTTTAGAGCATGGGTCAATTGGGCCCGAGGCCTTGTTTTGTTTTTAACAGGCCTAAATAAGATCATGATCCGAATAATTTTAACCATCACATGTATTTTCCAGAAATATTCTTCTGAAAATTTCGGAGAATTGCGATATACGAGGTGATTATAATTAAAGTTTCAAAACGCTGTAAAAAAAACCACTAAACGGAATGAAATCAAATTTGAATAGAATGTTATTGAAGAAGGGGAAAAGCGTATGGAATAAGAAAAAATAGTTCCAAATTTTATCAACAGATGGAACTGTGAACATAAGAGTATGAAAATGAAAATACATGTCATGCGCCCTGTTCATTTCAGTTGTTATAAAAACGCCAGGTACACGACTTTTCCTCATTTCATGTCTGATAATTTCACCATGACTGTCTCACTGCTTGTAAAGCTTTTTTTTATAAGAATAATGACTGTGCACCAATAGCTCTGCAGGTTTCGGACACTCAAGGGTATGAAAAAGGGTGTTGGTCCGATGACTGCCCAGGATCTCGAAAAAATGATTCAAAAATTCGAAGAGACAAGTTCTTTTCCTGTGCAATCTGGAAGAGGGACGAAAAGAGTAAATTCGCCTATAGTTGAAAAAGTGGCCACAGCAGTGCAGGAGGAGTCGAGCTGTGGTTTGCAACCCTGTAGTGCTTGGGGAATTGCCCAAACACTGGACAGGGTGCATAAAATTATATGAAACATTCTCCTTGTTATCCATACAAAATTAGCCATGTGTAGTTGTTGTTTTCTTCTGACCTGGCAGCAAGAGAAACTTTTGCTTTAGAATTTCTTGCTCGCATGTAAGTGGACAATTAAAGGCAATAGAAAATTTTGTGGTCAGACGAAGCCCATTTCCATCTGATAGGATATATCAATACACAGAATTGCCGAATATGGGCAACAGAGAATCCACTCGAAACTCAAGCAGAACCACTTCAAACTGCAAAGATCACTTTGTGTTGCAGGTTTACGGCATCGTTTATCATAGTTACATACTTTTTCGAGGAGACGGGTGCTTTTGGTCCTGTTACCGTTACCGTCACTGGTCAGCGCTATAAGTGTCTATTGAGCAACCACGTCATCTTAGATCTTCAACAGCGTGTTGTGAGGATGGAATCATTTTTATGCAAGATGGTGCTCCACCGCACATTGCAAATCCAGCGAATTAGTTGAAGGGGCATTTGGGAAATGGTAGAGTTATCTGCCGCCATTTCCTTACAGTCTAGTCTCTCCGATAACCTAATCTCAATGCGTGACTTCTGGCTGTGGGGCTATTTGAAAAATGTTGTGTTCAGTGTTCCGATTGTACATTTTCCTGGATTGAAGTCCCACAATGCGTAACAAATTCTGTACGTGTCCCCGAAGACACTTCCATTAGATGTAGAACATACTATTTCCAGATTTAAACTTGTTGCACACAGTAGTGGACAGCATATTAAACATGTGTTGCACCAATCTCGCTAAATTTTAAAACTGATTTGATGGACGCTTTTATGTGATTTTTGGCCTCGGGCAATTAAAAATCGATGTTTCCCATCCGATGTGATATGACCTTGTCATAGTGTGTGGGTTTACGTAACTAACAGTATCACCTGAACAGTCATGCCCACTGAATAGCACATATGGTTTAACATGTAAATTGCACCTTAGCTGTTGTTTTACGATTCAATGTCATTTCTAATCGAACCATTTTAAATTATGATGCTTACAGCGCCATCTGTTGCTAAAATTTAAAATTACTTTTTTTTCTTATGCCATACGCTTTCCCTCTTCTTCAATAATATTCCGTTGAAATTTGACATCATTCTGATGAGTGGTTCTTTTTTTATAGCTATTTGAAGCTTTAATTTAATTATAATCACGTATATATGCCAACTGGCAAAAGTAACAGGTTGTATTTTTATGTCATGCCCATCAAGTTCTAAGGCTAACATCATACACCCACATTTCTCATTTAACTGCAGTTGGTTGATACGATTTGGGCCTAGATTTGTGAAATTGTGAGTTACGCACATTTATTTAATGCGGTTTAACGTTTATGCGAATAATTGAAAATGTATGCTATATATTGTCTACTTAAAAGGGTTACAGGAAAGGTCTTCTATTACACAAGGGGCCGGGGCCTCAAGAAATCTTAAGACGTTACTGGCTTCATGAGCGACAAATCAGACGGACAGCATATTAAGGTTGTATTTTAACTTGATATCCAGTGGAGAATTGTTAAACGTTGTAAACCATGTAGATCTCACATTGTCTTGATGAAAATTGGTTGTTGACAAGCCTTGAAAGAAAAGGACAATAGATACTAAATTACTGAAGATCTGTTATTTGTGGCGATTATTTAGTGAACTGACGATACCTTTGAGAGAGGGACGGGAACAACATCCAGTGGCAGCAGACAGAGGTCCTGTATGATTATGAGATATTTATAAAATTCCTCTTTTAGCGATGCCGCCAGATTCGAAAACGACTATTTCAGTGTTTTAGACAAAATCGTGATCTTCTCAAAAGACAATGCCATACCATTTGTTTGCTTTTGTCGGATATTCAATGCATCACTTCACTGTGGTAAACAGTCAAGGGAAATGGCAGCTAAAGACGTCATGCTGAGATTCCCCTCTGCTGCAAATAGATAGCCACTAACTATACAACATACCTAAATTCTTGTATTAAGTTATCAATGATGCAGAGAGATCTATTATTGAGTACAATAGCCCGTCTTCTTGTTCGGTGGTGTGACGAGACTGGTGTAATCCTTCCCATTGATCGATTCGTTCTTCCTGCATCCGATTCTGTGTTCGCATCAGTGTGCCTCGATTTCATTGAACACAAACTCCAATTTTTCAGTAGGATAGTTCCCATTCTGAATAGGACACAAATTTTAAGTCAAACTTAAAAACGTTCTTGACTGACATTTTTATTTGAAGACAAAAGAATACTGAATCTTCTAACACAAAAACAGCTTTCTGTCTTCTCTTTATATAGCTCTTGTAAATTGTGTTACAAGGGGGCATGTTTAAAGTATACAATGTAATACTAATAATTTTCACACCTTATAAAAGTTATGCGCATGATTAAAATTCAAATGTATTTGATGCTTCTTATATAATGGTGCATTTAGGATGGTCAGTGGGGATGAATCTTGATTCTTAGGAGACTATATTTATTAAAAGATAAATTGAACGAAGAAAGCAGGAATACAAATCTTATAGGTTGGTTCTAACAAAAGGTGACAGCCTCACGGCAAGAAATATTATGATGCTTATTGTTAATAAGTGAAATAGAGATAAGGTATGATGTTAGGATTGTTATGTTGCATGCGCTTTAGATTCTACGATGATTTTCTGAAATGATCTTCAATAATCCTTCGATTTCATTGGTTCTGTAGACTAAAAAATCACAACAAATTAACCACAAGTCTACGTATTTAATGGAAAAAATAGACGGAAACTTTTTGTCAATAATTGATATAACGCTTAAGTCAATTGTGAAATTTTATTACTTCTACTCTTCAACAAATTTATTGATTTTTCTGAATGATGGATATTTAGAAAACACGACAACTTTCTTTCATTTCTCATTTGGAAAACAAAATAAGATTTTTAATAAAAATGCTTGATATTTTACTTTTAACTTCTAAATATTTTTTTAAAAAAAATATCTTATAATGTTAAAGAAAAGTTGAAACCGTCACGATAGTCAGTCAAACTATCCGATATCAAGAAATTCTAGTAAATGACCTTGACTTGTGTTCATCGAAAGATATCAACAAGGAAAAAAAATCACCGTAGCTTCAAATCATTATAATTTTTTTTTTCATTTTGTCATGATTTTCATTTTGATTTATGAAACTGAAACTGCAAATCAAAACTGATCATGCTTTTGAGTTTACCTTGTACAAAATATATATTTTGGAGTTTTACCGTCAATATTTTAAACCGTATTAAGATTTTTTGTTTTTTTGTACTCTCAGTATTTTCTTTTTTTTTCTAATTTAAACTGGGTTTTTGAAAGTTGTAAATTTGTTTAACAAGCTTAAATTTTCAAAAATTTAATAGTTTATTTTGCGAATAGGGTGAAATTTTTGAAACAAAATCATAATTATATACTGTTTAAAATTTTTTCCCAAATACTGCTAAATTAAATATGAGATTCTGAGATAAATAAATTATTATTAATAATAATAAATATTTATAAATCCGAAATTTTACGGAATTCTTCATTTTTATAAGCATATTAAAATATTTAAAGAAAGCAATTTTTCATCAAATTTAAAAATCTGTACGTTTTTTCATAGAAGAATTAAAAGAAATTCATCTGAGAATAAATGCAAACATAAATCTGAAGATACTATTTAAAATGCATGTATATCAATACAAAGAAATTTAAAAATAATTCTTTTTCAAAAGTACTAATAGAAATCTTTATTGAATAGGAAGACAAACATATAGAATTTGACCTTAATTTTTCGAACAAAATTTTTTTAAAAAAATGGTATTTTCGTATTATACCAGCGACCAATTTTGTCAAATGAAAAGATATCGTGATATGTAGCCATCTGTGGGAAACTTACAACTATACACGTTCAAATTTATAGTAAGAATAATAAGTTGACAGCTTTTGGCGACATCTTTTGATTTAGCGAAATTGATCGATGGTGCAGTACGTAAGTACCAAAAAAATTATGTATTTTATAGAGCAGCTGTATGAATTATTTAAGATTTAATGTATAGATTGAAATAAAAGCTTTTAGAAGACTTTATCGAGGTTCAGTTGGATTTAATATACATTAATCGCCATTATTTTAGAGTTGTCTTTGGAAAAATTGAGCACAGAGCTCTCTCATTAACCATCGAATTCAATGACCTGTACCTCACTAAACATAGATCGAACTATTTTAACTATCTTATGACGTTAGGCTACAAAATGGCCTTCTAATATAATATACAGTAGAATCCGCTTAATGCGAAAACGCTTAAGACGAAATATTGGTTGACACGAAAAAATATAACGGCCCCGCCAAACTACTACGTATAGTTATGCATTTTTTCTCTTAACTCGAAAAAATTTCTGTTCTGGGAATGAGCAAAATGTAAAAAACTATAGCTGCGCAGGTGAAATTTAAGAGGCTTGTAAAATGAATGAAAGATAGGTGGTTGCATATGCAGTCTTAAGGCTTTTTGAGTTCCTGGGCCCAGAGAAATCTTAAAAAATTTTGTGGCCTTGGGCCCTTATGCAAAAGTATTCCTTATCTGAGATCCTTAAAAGTAGACAATAGCATGCATTGTCAGATACTCGTTCAAAGGGTGATCTGAAACAAATTCATGTGCACGACTCACAATATCAAAAACCTAGGCACAAACCGGTTCGACCGATGGCCGCATTTCGTCTAACACTTTCGACTGATTGTTTTTGGTATTAGGCCTATACATGTATTAAGTGCTTATTACTAGCACCAAGTTAAAATGTTGAATTATGAAATGTCTATGCACGTGCTTCCTCTAGGCAGTCAGTACAGCGAATGCTGTGGTTCTCCACTAACACCACGTTTTTAACAAAAATACAGTTATGTTCACAGTTAACAAGATATATTATTAACACTGATAACAAGTAAAAATACAAAAAGTGAAATATAAATTATGAGAATAATTTAAAAAATTAACAATAATTAAATGCATCAAAATAAGTTTGAATTTATTTAGTTTTGCCAAAAACATTCTTCTGAAAATAGCTTGACAGGTGCAGCCATCTAGTAGCGAAAAATTGAACTATTTTTATCCTAACACATAGACAACGGTCATCACATAATAACACAGTCTTAACACTGTTGTCAGTTGACATATAGTTTGAAATTCCCTGTAATTTGGAGAATGTGTACGGGAATAATATCTGGCCATTAAAATTATCTGGTCCATGATCTTATTAAGACCAGATCGAAAACGAAATGAGGCCCGGGTCGAGTTGATCCACGCCTTAAGACGTCCCTGTTCGTATGTTTCGTAGAAAGAAGGCTAACTTGACTTTGAAATACTCTGGGAATAGCCTGTGATGCGAGCCAATTTTGTTTATTTAAGCTGATTTCACTCTCCACCCCACAAACGCTACACAAAACATAGAATCTCCCATCGGTTGGCTTTGGAATTCGGTGACGAGTACACCGCAGAGTGAGTAAAAATCAGTGAGTTTGGTTCGCGTTTTTTTTCTATTTTAGAAGAATTTTTGAAGTGAAAACTTCTTTAGCGGTGTTGGGCACTTTTTGGTATGGGAAAATGTTATGGGTTTGCGTCACCGACATGCTCTGATTGGCGCACGCGCAGTGTGCTGTTCACCTTAGACACTTTTTGGATGGGTGAAATCTCGTGCATTCACGTCACCGACTTGCTTATAGCTGTATATCTGTAGCTATACAGCTGACGTATAATGCTGTCATAAGTGAAATTGAATGGATTTAGTGATAAGTTCAATGTGTATATAATGTGCATTGCTCGTTGCGATTCCGAGAATGGGCAATACATATTAATGGTTGCCGTTTATATTTCGCCTGGAAAATCTATGAGACAGATACAGCAATTCTTATTCGAAAATTTGATGATTTATACAAAAGAAGGTTCTGAAATACTCGAAATATGATTTGGCGAAAAATATGATAATGTACCGATGATTTTAATTGGAGACTTCAATATTAACTTTGCAGATGATAAAAATCTACCACTAATTGAATTTCTAAAGGAAACACTTAATTTAAATATGTCCAATGATCGAAAACTCAGTACTACAAAATATAAAACGACAATCGATGCGGTTTTTACGCGATACTTAGATAAATTTGAATCAAATATTTTCCTTTCTTACTTTAGTTACCATAAGCCTATTGTATCTTTTTTAGAACAAAATGAAATAATTGAAAGTACAAAAAGTCTAAGTATTGTTGAAATTAATGATGACAATGATGCAAACAGTTAAAATAATTTTAAAAATCAAGTACATTGAAATTTAAGTAAATACAAATACTATCCATAAATAATATGGTTGTATATTAATTGTTATTTCAATTGAATTGTATTTATATTTTGTCATGATCTTGTACAGCACATAATATATTTGAGTAATAAAAACCATATAAACATGCATTTAGTTGTTGCTCGGAGTGTCAATAGATGTGAAAACCAGATTGATGTCGATACTTTTAATTCAAACATTATGAAATTTCAAATTTTAATAGTAAAAGTTCTAAGTTTTAACTTCTATCTGCAATCTCTATAACTGCCAATTTTATTTTATTTTTACCAGCACAATGACAAAGAGCTCTGGGGAAGGCAAACTGCTATTGTGCTTAAAATAAAGGTGGACTGTTGATCGAAAACAGAAGACGAATATGGAAATATGTAAAGATTTTGGTGTTTCTAAGTTTTGTATAAAATTTCATTAAGTTCTTATGAATGTTTTGTTTTATTGATTTTTATTAAATACATGCATATATACATATCTATGTAAATAAAATGTATTCTAATAAACTTAAGGGAACCAGGACATCATATATTTTCAAAGAATCGATTTTTCAATTTTAAATCCAAAAAATAGTGCATATTTTTCTGAACCTAAAAATGTATAATACTTATATGTTTGTTGATCAAATAGCCCTAAAATATGAAAAATAAAAATGTAAACAAATGACCACGTCCCTTTTGACCCTTAATTTTTTCATTTTTTCTCAAAAGCATATTTTTTTTGCATTTAGGTATATTTTTTTAAAAAAACTATTGCACTATAAGATTCCAGATTTTTTATACTTCTATACAAGATGCCTGTGCATATAGTGAACCTAATTTTTTTTCTATTAAAATAGTGCCTAATTTAAAAATTTTTTTTTTATGCATACAAAAAGCAGAAAAATAGAAATTTTTAAAAGTTCAAAGATTTATAATTTTTAAAAAAAAACTATACTAAATTTTCACTAAAAAAATAGGTTCACTGTCTTTTGAGTATTGTTTAATATATGTGTAAAAAATATTTTGCATAAAAAAAAGATACTTTTTTAAAAAATGGTACCTAAACATAAGTA
Source organism: Trichonephila clavata (assembly GCA_019973975.1). NCBI lineage: Eukaryota > Metazoa > Arthropoda > Arachnida > Araneae > Nephilidae > Trichonephila > Trichonephila clavata. The sequence goes on from BMAO01001159.1 coordinate 11,982, forward strand.
TGTATTATGAGTTCTCAAAAATTATGTATTACTTAAATTAAGCAGGAAAAAAACTTTTGAACTAAAAAGTTATTTTTGTAGTTCTACAGAATAATTAAATTATCTTTATTAAGAACGTAAAATATCTAAGTTCTATTGGAAAGTTTAAAAGATATATGTCTCATAAACAAAGGGTCTTAATTTTGGCATTTTAAATTTTCGAGCATGTCTCTTGGTTCCCTTAATAATTTAGTTTTTTTTTTTTTTTGCAATTCCTTTAACACGAAAAAATATTTCAGACCCCTCAGTTTCGTGTTGAACGATTTTCTTTGTAACATAATTTTGAAGTGATAATTTCTTTATGTGTCTTTTGCTGAAGAGTAAATGTAAAGTTTGGGCTGCGTTACGTTCAATCAGTTTTTCTCGGCTCCAGTCGGCAATCGTGCTCGTGTTGGTGACGCGAGCTTAGTTTTGAATTCAAAACTTTCTAGGCGCGTTTTCCTTTGAAGTAAAAATTTCATGCATGCTTTTACCAGTGAAGATTTATTTACTTATATTCAAAAATTACTTTTATGCAGCCCACTTCCACTTAACTCCACCGAGTGAACGAGAAAAGAGGAGTACAAGTGAAAATAATTGAAACAAAAAGAGATTATTTTTATGCAGGAAATCGAAGGTAAGAAGAAACGAAACATTGAATCTTTTTCTTGATTCCAGTGCTGGTTTATTCATGTGCTTGGGGCGGGTTTATCAGTGCACTTGGGGTAGGCACCCAGGGGCCCGAGGCCTGGAAGATCCCGGATTAGCTGGACTTATCCAGATTTTCTGGTTATAAATTTCGATCCGCCAGTGCCAAGGGGGTCCGTAGGTCCTCTGCGCCCATGGACCGAAATGAGTTTAAATCGGCATTGCTTGATTCAGTAGAAAGAGTATTTAAGCACAAAAACGGGCCAAAAGAATTAATATCCAAAATTTTAATGAAGCTAATTAGCAAGAAAGTTGCCAGTGTTTTGGATTATATTAGTGATGGAAACTAAGAGATTACGAGAAAATATAAAAGTGACACAGTACGAATTCTCTCCTTTTGTTTGCTAAGAGAATCTTAAGAAACGTAAACGGCTCTCAAGGCATAAGTTTTCCTACTCTTACATAGTATATGGTTTTATATAAGTTATATAAATGGTACTTACGTATATCGCAAGGGTATTGGTGACGTCATATGAAAGAAAGCACATGGTTGCCAATTTAGCGCGTATGACACTTGGAAAATCAGGGTTGCCACCTTTGTGAGCAATCTTGAGCATTGGCAACGCTGTGATAGTACGTAAGTACCATTTTAACAAAAACGTTATATAAATATAATTTTCATAAGTAATTTACATATAAATAATTTTAAATAATCAGACTAATTGACATTTAATTGAACAAACTCATATAAACTTACAAGAATGCGTAATTATTTTAACAATGTCCTTTACAGAAAATGGATGAAATAAACAAATCCACAGATGAATGGGCACAAAAAGGGAACTACTTTATACCCACATGCGAGAATGTTCATAAAAGAAAACGTAGTTCATTCGAACAATTGGATTCATTTGCCCAGAACAAACCAGAAGTTTTCACTTCTGTCGTGTTGTCATAAGCACACTCACATTACTTTTTAATAAGTTAAACTTAAAACCATACAATAATGCTTTATTCTGCTTTTGTTTTAAGTTTATCTCTTATGTTTTGTTATTAATTTTGCATATCTTGACGGGATCCATGCAAAAAAGGTTTTGTATGAAACTGAAAAATAAAAGTTATAAGTTTTTCAAATATAAATATACTAGCTGTTACCCGCCCGCTTCGCTGGGAATTTCATGATGTTTTATAAATTTTTACTGCTTATATATATGTATAAATTATTGATATCTAAGTCCTGCATTAAGAATTCGATTGCATTGAAAAATATACTTATACCTGTAACTGTCGCCTGTTGATAAAAAAAAGGGGGGCAGAACTCATCTAATTTGTGTTTTCTAAAAATCTCTAAAATTGAAGTATAGAATGATGTTTGCTCTTTCGTAACCCAAAAACCAAGTGGATTCCCGCAAAACAAATTTTCGGTGGATCTCTACTCCGTAAATTGAAGATGCAAGCCAAATTTCAAGTCTAAATCTAACAGGGAAAGAAAAGTTTTACTATCAATATCCCCGTAATCCCGTTGAGAGCCGTTTTCCAAAATAACCGCTCTTAGCGGATTTCAACTCAACAAAAGAAAAATGCAAAACAAATTTCATTATTGTAGTCCTTGTAGCTCCAAAAAAGTAATTTTTTTTGTCAATACGTCCAAGTAACCCCCCCCCCCCAAACTTGATTTGCTTAAAATACATTCTTAGTGGATCCCTATTCAACAAAAGAAACATGCTTAACAAATTTCAAGTATATGGGTCTAACAATTAAAAACAGGAATTTTTTTCTGTAACTCCTCTTGACCCCTCGCAACCCTCCTTGGGGGTCAATTTTCGTTTTACTCTTTGTTAGAGGAACTCTATTCCATGAAAGAAACATGCATGCCAGTTTTCAAGCAGGTAGATCTAATAGTTTAAAATGGAAATATTTATCAATTACGCCTCTTAATCTCCCGAAATTAAACTTGGTAGTTCATATTCGCGAAACCTATTTTGTAGCGGTTCTCTACTTTACGAAAGGAATCTGCTTATCAAATTTCAAGACTGTACGTCTAATAGTTTAAAAATGGGGATAATTATCTATAACGCAACTTGAGCCCCCGCAACGCCACTTCTGGGTCTGTTTTCACAAAACCAATTTTGTAGGGGAATTGTACACTATGAAAAGAATCTGCTTAGCAAAATTTGAAGACTGTGCGTCCAATAAATTAAAAATGCAAAAAAAAAAAAAAAAAAAAGATCAATAACGCCCTTTGAATCCCCGCAACGCGGCTTAGGGGTCGATTTTCACAAAACACATCTTTTAGTGTATCTCTATCCTATGAGAGGAATCTGCTTACCAAATTTCAAACTGTGCGTCTAATAGTTTAAAAATAGAAATAATTATTTATATCTGCCCTTAACACCCCGCAACACCCCTTGGGGGTCAATTTTTCCCAAACCTGTTTTGTAGCGGATATTTACTCCATGAAAGAAACATTTCTACCAATTTTCAAGCAGGGAGGTGAAGTAGTTTAAAAACGAAAATATTTATCTAGTACGCCACTAAATCTCCCGCAACGCCATTTAGAGGTCTGTTTTCACAAAACCTTCTTATAGCTGATCTCTACTCTATAAAAGAAATCTACTTATCAAATATAAAGACTGTGCGTCTAATAGTTTAAAAATGGAAATAATTATCTATAACGCCCCTTAAGTCCCGCAACGCCACTTGAGGGCAATTTTCACGAAACCCATTTTGTAGCGTATCTCTACCCTATGAGAGGAATCTACTTACTAAGTTTCAAGACTGTACGTCTAATAACTTAAAAATCGGAATTTCTAACGCCCCTTAAACCCCCGCCAACAATTGCTGCTAATTTGAAATTACAAAGAGACACTTCAATTTTATTTATTTGTATAGATATAGATTGGGATTATAATAACTATTGTTTAAATGTGACTGATAATGTAAATAAAAAAAAAAAGAAAGGATTAAAACTAACCGTAAAACTTATCAATTTTTTGTTTCTTGCATTGCTTTTTGCTTACGAAGCCTTGATTTGTTATTTTTAAAAGTGCATCCGAAACAGCCAATGCTCTACTTAACTGAACAGTGAGATAACTATCATAAAAAAATTATGGCACGTGTCAGCGTATTATCATGTGCGCGTAACACTGTTATGTCTCATGAAGAGCATCCGGTCGCCAGTAACCAAAACGACTTCATTAGCTCAGCTTGGCGTTCATCTTGGCATTCAGTTTCACGTTCACCCGTATAGTTTCCGTTCCCGTAAGAATACGGGAATAAAATATAGCCTATGTTACTCCCCGTTAATGTAGCTTTCCATTAGTGAAAGAATTTTTAAAATCGCACCAGCCGTTTCCGAGATTAGCCGGAACAAACAGACAGACAGACAGACAGACAGATAGACAGACAGACAAAAATTTTAAAAATTGGTTTTTTGTTATGAGTACCGTATATACTTTTAGTGCATTAAGTAAAAAGCTGCTAATTTGAAATTACAAACAGACACTTCAATTTTATTTATTTGTATAGATTTTTGAGATATTCTAAGGTCTAAATCTGGAGAGAGAAAGAGAGAGAGATTTACTTTGTAATAATCATGTTCGCAGCAGTGTTTTTAATCGCTAATAAAATCTTAAATCTTTTTTTTTTAACTGCTGAAACCACAAGCACTTTTCCCCCTCATTCATCGGCAAAATACATAAGAAGTTTCGAAAATCGCGTTGTTGACAGGACAAAATAAATCTATCGTCAGGAGTGGATCGAGACAGCGATTTCACCCTGAAATATTTTTAAAATACAATGCTAGCGCCATCTGTTGTCCTAAATATTATTTATTTTTGTGAATATATCTCATGATTATCTTCCAAACCTCAGTTTAATCTGCAATTAATTTAGAAAATGAAAAATAATTTATTGTATAAAAATAAATATGACTGAAAAAGCCATATTGTATTTTGTAATTTCATTAAATATATTGTATTTTGTAATTTCATTAAATATATTGTATTTTGTAATTTCATTAAACATATTGTATTTTGTAATTTCATTAAAATATCTATACTTTTGCTTTGCGTGAAAAAATTAAGCATAAAATTTTAGAAAAATATCCTAAATTTTTATATAACATGTAAATTAATTCAACTAGATTAAAATTCTATTCTTTTTCAAAAGAATTAAGTAATATGTCAACTTATCAAGTTTTTTTTTTTAAAAGTACCTTTTAAGAATAAAACTTTCTCAATATAATAAAATGTACATGCATTAATATTATATTAATACAACATTTGAGCTATTTTTTTCAACACACACATTACAATATATTGAAATCAAATATAATCACCAGGATATCATATTTTAATTGCATATTTATGCCAATAATTAAATGATTAAGCTGAGAGTAATCTTGTGGTAACAAATGCTATAAATATAATGCAAAATTTTATGTCGAATTGAAAAAATTATTTTCAGTCATGTAAAATTAAAATAGTGTTTTAATGTAGAACATAGATTGGAAAATAACATATTAAAAAATTACGGGCATTGTAAGTTTTTGTTTTATATGCCTTAACAAATTTTAAATGCATTTTCTCAGAATTTCAGTTTTGAAGGTATAAAAGTTCTAATCCCTAAGACTTTTTTTCTGTTCACAGAGTAGTGAAATTTTTTGTATATACTCCCAAACGTATGTTCTATAAAATCAAGTATGGATTTAAAACTGAGATCTCAAATTTTTTTTGTTTTTTTTTTCAGGTTTTTTTAGAAAAATTATTAAAACTCAACAAGAGGGAATAGATTTTCAAATCCATACTAACTTTTCTTTGCAATAATCTAAGAAACATAAATAACTTTAAAAGACTAAAAATTTAAAAAAAAAATAAACATTTAAAAAAATAAAAAGTAGCATTTTCAAAAATAATTGACAACTAGTTTTCCATGTAATTGAAAAAATAAAATTATATCAAAACATTTGTCTGGCTTGTCTATAAAAATAGATACTGCAACACTTTTCATTAGGGGTATAACAAGAAAGATAATAAAACAATTAATGAAATTAAACAAAAAATAACAAGAAATCAAAAGTAAAAATTATCCAAAATGTAAATAAAATGCGATAAGAACTTCAGCAAAAATCATTCGACTAATACAACAATACCAAAATAGTATAGGACTATTCAATTATTTTAGTTTCCATATTATGCAACAGATGGCGTTAGCATTGTATTCAAAAAAAAATTTCAGGGTGCAAAAGCGCTGTCTCGATCCACTCCTCAATCTTCTGCTTTTTAAATTTGTTGCCATTTTTAATGTGAAATATAAATTGCGAAACAACAATAACTATTTTATTGCTAATAAGAATAATGGTCAATAAAAACAGGTGAAAATGAATTTAAAAATGAATTGTTGATTAATGACGATTACTCACGTCATATTTTTAGTTCATAAACACAATCTCATAAACTTAGTTTCCCGCCTTTATACGCAGCTTGTAATCATCTAAACTTTTCCCTCATTTGTTTGTTGACGAAAATTGGTTACCTCACTCCCTAATGCTCTGTGTGCTAGTTACGTCTTTTTCTCTCTTAAAATGAGCAATACAGTTTGTTTCATATCGGTTGAGTAATACCGAGAGACGTTTCTGAATTTCACTATTTGAAGAGTTTAGCTTTAAATTGGTATTCTAGTATATAACGTATTTAAAAATTGAAAAATATGTTATGACGAATTAACCATTTATCACTCCAGACATCTATAAACTATAAATTTTTATTTTTAAAATGGAAGGAAGAAAAAGGACGGTGAGTAGACATGTGATTTTGAGAATTCAGAATTAATTATGCTTCAAATGTCTTGTGTGAACTCTATAATTAATCAGTCCAAAGATTTGTTTGTATTAACTTATTTTACTGGAAAGTATTGAAATGTTTCGTTTTCTTCTAGGTTGCATATGAGCAACGAAATGTAGTTGTGACATTAGTCGGTCCATTGAAGGACGAAGCTGCATTTGAAGGCAAATTAATGATAGTTGAAGAAGTAAGTGTTTACACAATATATGTAATGATATACAAAATAAAAATGATTTAATTTATTTTTGAAATTACTCTTAAATATACACCTGTTTTGAAAGACACAAATATACATATAATAGTTTGTTTACAAAGTGTTATGTATTTGAAAATGTTTTATACTATACACTTAAGAGGAGTAAGTCAACTTGCTGAGTTATAAAATATTTTGTTTTTAATATACTATACTTGAATGCTATATGTGGAAAAATTAAACAATCTTGCATGAATTGTAAATTTTTGTTTTGAAATCGAGTGAATTAATTATCTCTAATGGCAGTATTAAAAAGACACTTAAAATGTTATTTTCTTACATTTGTTTAATATGTAAAATAAAATACAGTATATTCCTTTGGGAGGATCCTTTTAAATCTTTCCTTCATTTGTTTTTTATTAAAAGTCTTGTGAAAAATTTAGTTATTTTGTAAAGTACATCAAAAGTGTGGGATTATAATAAGAATGCTATAATAAACCATTTGTGCTCTAATAAAACAACAAACATTATACTGAGGCTAAATTTCTGGAAAATTCCCTGTGAAGTATTTAAGGATATTAATTGATGAGCTAATTATATTACACAAAATTATGTTTTTTAGCATTAGCTTGTTTTAAAAAAACTTTTCGACTTAATAGGAATATTGGGTTATATTATAATTTTATTTGAAGGGGGGAGGGCAATGAAATTTATGAATATGTACACAAGTAAAATAAATTTCGTATTCAAATTTTAGAATCATGGACCTGATATTGAATGGCATCCTTTAAGACTATTGTCTAATGATTGTCAAACCAATAGTCCTGAATTGGAAACCTTGGATTGGGAAGATGTGTCTTCTTCTGTAGGATATAAAGCTAATCATGATGATAGTATTGGTAAGAAATTAATTTGAATCATTAAAATTGTAACAGATTTTTCATTTCAGATGTTCTTTTTACCTTTGTTTCCTATTATTATAAGAAATTTTCATGATGTTTGAACTATCAATATCAAGTAACTTTAAAAGACTTTTAATTTTTGCATATTTAAACAAATAAGAACAGCTTAGTATGATTTAAAAACAATTGAAGTTTCAAAAATAAGGATCATAAAATAATTTTTTTGCTGTAAAGCACCATCTAGAATAAGTTTTTCATAGCATGTTATATTATTATTAGAATAATGTTCATTATCAAATAACAATATATAACATTTTAATGGTCTCTGATTTTTTGATACATCATAAACCTTAACAATCACTCATGTACTAGGCATTTTTTGAACGAGTTGGTATGAGATCTTCTATAACCGAAGTAGTTTAGTGGTCATGGCTGGGAACTTGTGGGCAGCTTTGTTTCTGTTGAGTTGTGGTCGCAGTCACTGAAAATCTGTAGTATAGAGGAGCTGATGCATATTAAATTTGTCAAAACTTAGAAATCATAGTAATCATAGTATGTCAATCTTTTGACATAGTATAAAATTCTGGGGAGTGGGGTGCCAGTTGAGTCATTTTCATCGCTTGATCTTGGTTGAAAATTACGAGATCAATCACCAACAGCCTTCATGTTTCTTTGAAGTATAATGTTATTAAAAAATAGAAATCTATGAGGTATGACATTCAAAACTAAATGTATGAAAAAAGTGAGTTCTTGAAGAGTTTCATTGACAAAAATGTCATATCAAAATTCATATACCGTAACTTCCCTGATAAAAGGCACACCACGATATAATGCACACTTAAACCTTCAAGCTGCATTTCTTAAATTTTGATGTATATTCGCTAAAAAATGTGCACCTCCTTTTTTACACAGAAACGTGAAATGTAGGTATGTAGGGCTTTTATGTTTTTAAGTCATTTATTCAAGGTATTATCCCAGGTTATGGAAAAAATAGTATACTTCTAGAATTGCAACTCTTTTAAGTTCATAAAATAATTCGTTTCTATAAAATAAACAGTATTTCAATATATCTAGAAGTCTAATTTTCTTTATGCTCATCTTTTTTTAAAATTTTTAAAGCTATCATTTTTTTGAAATATTTTACAGTAAGTTATTTTTTAATGATATTTTTTTGTATATTTGTATTTTTAATACAGGTAATTTAAATTATTAAATGGTTGTAGTGAAGTGCGTAATCCAAAGGGAGAGTTAGTATGCTATTAATAATACATAGGACATGTCATAACAGACAATGTCTGCTAAAGTGTAAAATATTCACTTCAATATGTTATAGTTCACTTTCTTTATCTCTTAAGAAAAAAAATTATTGTATTTAAGGAAGAAAAATTAAAAAAGTGTATTAGTATATTGTACCAGCTACTTGTTTTATTATCTAGAATAGTGTTGAGGAGTCTTATGGCTTTAAAATTGTATACAAACATTCAGGTTATTAAATCTCAATAGTACTGAGGAATTTAAAATCTGTTGAATAAATTGATTTTTTAAGGGTATTTTCATTTTTTTTTGTCTTTAATGTTTGTCAAACATAGAAAATACTAATGCAAAGAAAATTCAATATTGTAAATTTTTCAATCTCTAATCATTATAAGTGTCATTTTCTTAATGTAAGCATTATTATTTTTAAAATTAAAACATCTTTTTTACCTTTGAATACTGATGTTATCAAACCTTGATTAATAAATAATATTTTTTTAATTTCATTTTTAAAACCAACTTGATATTATTTAATTCTAATATTTAAAGTGATTATGGAGTACACTTAGCCAGTTTTATAATTGTATTGGAGTACAATTACAGTCAAGAGCCAAAACATTATGACCACCCCTACATTTTGCAATTAACTCGCCTGGATGATGTGGAAGGCTAGTGATCAGGTGGAAGTGGTATTTAACTGCTGCTGGAGAGTCTGAAGAATCATTCTTTCACTTCTGTGTGTGATGGGAAAGGCTGCGGATCTAAGCGACTTTGATAGAGGGCAGATTGTAATGGCTCGAAGGCTTGGGGCAAGTATTTCTGAAACCACATGACTCGTGGATTGTTCGCGATCTACAGTTGTTAGTACTTATGCAAAGTGGATGAATGATGGTGAAACCAGCAGTAGATGACATGGTGTTGGACGTCCACACGCTATCAAAGAAAAAGGTCGTCTGAGACTGTCTCGCATGGTGAAGCAAAACCAGAGCCAGACAGGGACTCAGCTGACAGCCCAATAGAATGCAGGGCCAAGTAGAATAGTATCGGAACACATTGTTGGATATGGGGGGGCTATGCAGCAAACGTCCCACTCATGTGCCTTTGCTGACCAAGCGTCATCGCCAACCGCACCTGCGCTGGGCCCAAGAACATCGCGACTGGTCCATGGATCAGTGGGAGAGAGTTGCCTGGTCAGATGAATCACGGTTTGTCATTCATCACGCCGATGGCCATGTCAGGATACGCCGTCTTCCGGGTGAACAGTTGCTCCCTCAATGTACAGTAGGTCATACACAGGCCGGTGGGGGCGGTATTATGCTTTGGGCGTCTCTGACCCGTGGTTGTGGTAGAGCAGGCTATGAATGCTACAGGGTATCTGAACGTCATTGTGGACCAGTTGCATCCTTACATGGCCTCTGTTTTTCCAGCTGGAAATGGAATGTTCCAACAAGACAACGCCCCGTGTCACGAGGCTAAAATTGTGTTGGAGTGGTTCCAGGAACATGATGCTGAATTCCAGTTAATGTCCTGGCTGCCTAACTCACTAGATCTCAATCCAATAGAACACATTAGGGATGTCATGGGACGGCACCTCAGAGTTCAAAGACCACCCATTCGTGATATCTGGGATTTGCATTACCGTTGCTTAAACATCTGGTACAGTCTGTCTCCGGCCATTTACCAAGGACTTATGGCATCCATACCAAGGCGGGTTGAAGCTGTGTTGCGCGCCAAAGGTGGGCCAACTCATTATTGACAAGTGGTCATAATGTTTTGGTTTTTGAGTGCATTTGTGTGTGTGAATGTACCTTCTACCTTGAAAGTATTGTTCTTTCTAATTATAGACTATCAATCATAGTGTATGTACAAAGAAAAGTGAGTATTTTTTGAATGAATCTTACAAAAACTATTAAATAAATTTAGATTTTAAGTAAGCTTATGTACTTATTTTATTTTACAGATGCTGTGGAAATCAAATCTATTCGAATGCCCAATGTCATAAAATTTGACATTGCTGATCTTAAATCATATAAAAGAACTGACTTATCAGAAACTCATAAAACTGTAATAACATTTTTGTTGAAGGATGGCACTAATGTCCCATCTTTTCAGTTTGAATCAATTGAATTTGGAAAATTTTGTGCTGCTCTAGATAGTTATGTGAATTTTAAGAGGTAATTTTGAAACTTTTTTTTGTTGCATTTAAATATTTGAAATTTATTTTTAAATGCAAATTTTTAGTCTTTTTTTGTTTGTAAATCATTGGATTAAAATCATTACATGGTTTATATTTATTTATTTTGGTTATGGGTATAAATTAATAGTTACTTTATAAAATAGTTTTGTTTAGTATGTTTTTTTTTTAGTTTTGGAAAAATGAAATCAAATTTTTTTAATCTGTCATATGAAATGGTTTTAAAAATATAATCAATAAATCTTGTTTAGTATTTTTCAGTATTTTATTGAATTTGTTGCATAATAATGTAAGGGATTGCTGAGAAGTATAATTTTATATTTCGTTTTTGATGTGTCAGAAAAAAAATATATATAACTAGAAAGTTTAACTTGTCAAATTGTAAAGACAAATAATGTAACTAACAGACAGCACTAAATGTGATGAAATTAAGCTTTAAATTCTTTTAATCTTATTCGAAAGGAGAAATTACCAAATTATATAAAACTATTCATTTATTATGATAACATGTTTTTTAAAAGTGTGAAATAGTGATAATTTTATTTTTTGATATGCAATGTTTAGCATCCCAAATGGTATACCATATAAGAAGCATCCAATGGGTAAAGAATTTATACTATGTGTAGATCTGGATAAGACAAGCAAATAATTAGCATTACAGTGTACATAAGTGCACTAATAGTGCCATCGACAACAGAAAGTGGAGGACAGTTTTTAAGTACTGGAATTATGTTTTCCTGCTATTTTTGTTTGTTTTTTATTTATTTGTCGATAAATACAGATGTCAGTTAAACGTGTTGGGGAGCTTGATATAGGAAGAATTGTTTTATGAAATTAACAAATTATTCTATTGAAAAATTGGCACTTGCGTTGGATAAAATCAAACCACAGAAATGTGAATATGAAATTGGATATAGGAGGAATGAATCAACCCATGTGAAGGATTACACTAACCTCATCACTGCATCGAGCATGATAGTAGGAGGAATGAATCAACCCATGTGAAGGATTACACTAACCTCATCACTGCATTGAGCATGATAGTAGGGAATCCCATTACAACATTGAAAACCTAGCATATAAATTAGGTTTGTTGCATAACCTCTGTCAAGCTAGATGTCTGCAGTTAATCAAAGTGTCAGTTGCTGCTATTTCCATTGGCTATACCACAACTGCATGTACTTGCGATCATTTGTCAAATGTCAGATATGGAGGCAATAATAAATGACATAACAGTATCTCTTTTCAGATGAAATGTCCAAACAAATGACATGACTTTCTTTCCAGATGAATCACAATTCT